>JAJONR010003335.1:0-53332 GCA_029582245.1 Solanum etuberosum | reverse complement strand
CACTTGAAGGGAGATGACAACCCAATCTTGAACTTAATATGTACTTGAACGGATGTGACGACCCAACTTGAATATAACCTGTCACTTTGAACGAGGTGACAACCCAACTTAAATATAACATGTCACTTTGAACGAGGTGACAACCCAACGTGTCTCTTTGAAAGGCGGACGACCCATTAGAATATAACATGCCACTTTGAACGAGGTGACAACCCAACATGTCTCTTTGAAAGGCGGACGACCCAACTTGAATATAACATGTCACTTGAAGGGAGATGACAACCCAATCTTGAATATAACATGAATGGTGTATCACAAAATCTGCAATAACAATGTTAGTAACAAATATAACATTAAAACAACATAAAATATGCAAACATGGCCTCATATGAACAAGGTGATTAACTAATGGGACAATTTGAACTTAATAACATCATGAATAAAAAAAATGTCAATTTGAAATGAAATAACAAAATAAAAGAGTCATATTGAACGGCATGACAACCCAATTTAAAAAAGAGCATCATTTTGAATGGCATGATAAACTACTTTTTTTTTAAAAAAAATTAAAAAAATATCTAATATAAAAAATCAACTTTAAAATATGTCATTTTGAAAGGTATGACTACCCAAATTAAAAAATATGTCATTTTGAAGGGTATGCCTACCAAAATAAAAAGATGTCATTTTGAAGGATATGATGACCCAAAGATAAAAAGATGTCATTTTGAAAAGTATGACGACCCAAAAATACAATTTTAACTATGAAACGGTCCACAAAATTACTTTGGACAAGTATCAACAATGAAACGGTCCACAAAGTTGATTTGGACAAATATGAACAATGAAACGATCCACAAAGTTGGTTTGGACAAGTATGATGACATAAATTTAAAATGATGTCAGTTTGAAAGGTATGACTACCCAAAATACAATATTAACAATGAAACGGTCCACAAAGTTTTTGGACAAGTATTGAAAAGTGGGTATCAACCCATTTTATTTTATTTTTTTAACAATGAAACATATTTTAACTTGGTTAGCACCAACAACAAGTATTGTACAAAAATTTCTCACAGTTCTTTCTCTTTCAACTGAGATCGACTTCAAGGTAATTCGTATGGATTCAAATGATACCTCAAATGTACTCAAGAAAACGACAAGATTTGTTCATCTTGCTACAAACAAAGTCTTTAAACTAGACCTAACATCATGTTCCAAGTGCCCTCACTACAAAAAAAGTCCCAATTTGCACACATTTAAAGTATTTTGATTTTGGGACATTTGGAAAAGCACACTCACACTCAGAAAAAATGTTCAACGCATGCAATTGTGATACCATAGACTTGGCCTTCATGTAAATCTCCACTAATGTGAGAACATTTGAACTGAAATCATGCAGGGCTTGTTAATAGCTTGTAATGTAGGCTTAGGGATGGGTAGGATAGTCATTTGGGATAAAAGTGACTTATTCCCTTCTTGAGCATTACACTAAATTGGTGCTTTCAACATTTGTTACGCTTTTAGCATTTGATCCTCTTTGTTGTCCCTTCCTTTTTTACTTTTTGACTTCTTTTGAAGATTTGCTTGTCTGAGTTTTTCCCCTTCTCATCATCTTTTGAACTTTCTCCTTTTGGTTTGGAGTGTTTTTTTTTGTTGAAATTTGCTTGCTTGAACTAGTGGGGAATTTTCAATTTTTTCTTCTTTCTTTTGAAGTCATTTTTGTATTTTTGACTTTCAAGGACTTTGATAACTTTTGTCTTTGACAAATTTTGAACTGTGAATCTTCTTTGTAACTTGCACGTCTTCAGTGCGCTCAAGAAAGTTAGGCCAAAAGAGGGATAGTGCGTATAAGCAATCAAAAAGGGTATAGGTTAAGATGTGGTTATCCAAATAATTGGCTTAAGGCTCAAAGTGGGACACACTAAGGATTAATGTCATTTGGTAGGCTTTGAAAGGCTCAAACGGGTCAAAGAAGGCCTACAATCATTTCTCAAATCAAACGATTCTCAGAATTTCGCCTCAACAACATTCAGGCCAAGTTCTAGATCAACAACACAACACAATTGAAATTAATTCAAAACTCACCACACAATGCACATAAAACAATGAACCTAGTGTTGTTCTAATCTTGAATGCGTGCAAGAGAATATTTTCAAGTGTAACAAAAGTATGAATGAGAGGTACCAAAAGAATCTATGATTTAACAAGAAGTCAACTCTCTATTGTACAAATTATTTTTCACATGCACACTCGAACTGTGTTGGCACTAACCAAATCAAAAAATGATTTTAAAAATATGAACATTTTAAAAAGAATAAAAAATAAAAAATCTTTTGAATAAAGAATACCGAAACCAATAGGGCTGCCTACATATCTCATTAATGAGAATCAGACTTGCGTAGTTCGTTCAGATATGGCATAAAACATTTTTTCAATAACAAATGAATTTTTTGAAAGAAAAATAAACGGAATAAAGAACCAATGAGCCACATTGAAGGGCGGGCAACCCAAATTTAACAAAAAATACTTTTTTAATATTTAAAGAAAACTTAACAAGAATGAAGAAATCAGTGAGTCACATTGAAGGGACCACCCAAATTTAACAAAAAATCTTTTTTATTAATTAAAGAAAAAGTAACAAAAGTAAAAAATGAATGAGTCACATTGAAGGGCGGACCACCCAAACTTTAAAAATGTCAAACAAAATAATCCCTTTTTAATGAAATGTCAGATAAATAAAATTAAAGATATAAAATGAATATACATCACGTACAAAATTTAATGCAAAAGATACAAATTAACTCATAGTGATGCCTCATAAATCTGGAGTCTGAGTACAACCTTAGAGAAATTTTTGAGGGCATTCCTTAAAAAATTTGTCCCTGTTTCAGCTTCAACAACCTCCGGTATTTAATCTTGTAACAACTATCTCCTTTGTAAAATTTTTGGAGACCTCCTCACAAATTTTTGCCCCAGTTTCCGCCTTGAAATAATGGAAAGCTTACAGGGAACATGACCGAGCCCTTATGGCGCCTATGTATCCCGTTGAAGTAGGAATAATGTCAAATGTAGTTCCACCAAATTGTGACTTGAATAGAGATTGGACTGAGATTATGAATGTTCTAAAACTAGGTGACCAAGAGTGACTTTTTGAAAGACTGGGGCCCAAGCGGACAACTTGGGTGGAAATTATGGCAACCGTTGGACGCCTGACGTACCAATAAATTGCCACTCATTCCAAAAAGGGTTACATATAAAAAAGACCGGTTGCGATTTCGCAAAATCGTTCTTTAATATAAAAGATTGATGCCAGTTGGTGGAAATCATGTCATGATACAATAACAATGTATATATAATCAAACAAATAATGAATAAATAATGAGTACAATATGCAAATAATCAACAAAATATACAAGATATAATGAAGAACACAATAAAGAATAGTTTCCTCAATTTGAAAAAATTAACTCATAATGGTTAGAACCTCCATGTCCCCAGCGGAGTCGCAATTTTGTTGACATCCCGTTGAGAGGGCGCAACGTCGCGGTGACTCACAAAATATAATAATTCATCAATTTAAAAAGAGTTAAAAGAATTTTAAAAAGGGAGTCGCCACCTAATTTTAGGAAAACTAGGAAACTAATTAATTAATTAACTTTTTATAAAAAAATGTCTACGAAACCAAAAGATTCTAGGTAAGGGGTTCAAGTTATTCCAAAGGAAGGTGTTAGGCATCCTTCGAAATCCACAACTGTAGGTCTCGACTGAATTCATTTTTTTCTAATTGAGGAGGAGATAAAAAACAAATATACAAGTATAATAAACAAGTGATAACATAAAATTATATTATGAGAATCGACCTAAGTTTTCCTAACGTCAATATATACAAAATAATGAATAAAGAATATGATTCAAACTTAATTCGAATAGCTTCAATGAGAAGCAACTCCGGGTACCTGTAAAGACACTTAGTAAAAGTGTTAGTGATGAATAAATATGAATAAAAGTGAATAAATCAAATAATAACTTAAAAATAAAAATCCGTCTTATTAACATGGGAGGCCTTGGAAATCGACGGTAATTTCTTCATCGGTCAATTTTAACATACAACATACATAAACTTAAACTAAATTTTCATTTTTTAAAATGGGGAGGCCTCCAAAACCGACGGAGAGATTTTTTTCATTGGCCAATTTTAGTCGTTCAAAACCAACATAATTACATAACATGCCAGAACATAAAAAATAAAATATCAAAGCAATATAGCATGATCATAAAACTAATATCAAATTGTTGAAAATAACTAGAAAGAACAGAGAAACGATTGATAAATAATAAAACATAAACTTCAACAATTAAGGTTGAACAATAGCACTAACAATAATAAAATAATGAACCTACAGTGACCAAACTTATAACAAATAAATATTGACAAAAATATACACACACTTATCAGAATACTACAACAATCATTAAAATCCAAAACAATGAAACAACAACCAAAGCAATCAGTGAGTAAAACATGGTAAAAATATATATTATGAAGAAAAGTGTTCGCTAAAAAAAAAACATAAAATTCACTAGGAATACTAAGATCAGTCCATTCAACAACAAAGGTATAGAGAATAATGAGAATAGGATTATAAAGATGTGTTACTAGAATTACCGAATTTACCAGAGTTGAGGTTGCTTTGTTGCTGGATCGAAATGGAGCTCGCTGGAGCTGTTTTTGATTTGTTGCTTGTTCATCGGAGATTGAGCTGCGCCGGTGTTGTTTTTGGGTTAAAGAAAAAGAGTAAAATGGAGTTGTGTGAGTGGCGAAGGAGAACAGGGAAATGGGGTGGAGTTCTGGAGGTGTTTTTATTTTGCTCCAGTTCATCGGAGCTTTGATCTCCTCGCCGGAGTTCATGGTTTGGGTTTTGTGTCTGTGGTTTTGGGGGTCGGAGCTGCTGGTTGCAGCAGAGAAAACGGAAAGGGTTTTTGGTCGTATTGTTGTTCGCTAGAAAATGAGAAAATGGGTTGCTTCGTCGGAAAAAGGATAGGGGTGTTTTTGGGTATGGTTTTGTGTTCGCAGCTGGTCGGAATTTAGGGGGTGACTGGTTGTGTTGGTCTAGAAAGAACACTGAAGGTTGGTTTTAGGTGGCTTGTTTCGTGGGTGAAACTCGCTGAAGACAGTGAAAGGGTTTGAGGTCTGATGGTCTGGGGTGTTAGCAACGGGAAAGAGGGAAATGGGGATTTAGGTGGAGATTTGGTGGTGGAAGCTCACTGCTCCGGCGCTTTGTTCATTGGAAAAGGGATAGGGGTCTTGGTGGTGGTGGATTGGTTGAGCTCCGGTCAGCTCACCGAAAAATAAATAAAGAAAAACCCCTTTTTGTGAATAAACAATCTAAAAATTCTTTTCCCTAAAAAAAATCCACCACACCTTAACTTAATGAGCAAGCTATTCTTTAAATAGAGAATTGAAAACACCAATAGTACAATACTAATATCTTAAAATAATGGGCCAAAACCACCGGTTAATAAAATATCTGTGTATGAAATCTTATCCATATCAGAATGAATTTTTGGACTGTGCAAAATATTAAAATGAATATTGACAAATGTAACAGATATAATGAATATTAAAAAATGTAACGAATGTAACCAATGACATGTATAAAATGTAATTTAACAGAAATAATGATTTTATAAAAAATGAACAAATATTTGAACGTATTCAATCGGTTGTGACAAAATAATATAAATAAAATTAACCGATAAAAATCCTAATATTTTGAGAATAAGGATAATTATCAACAAATTGCATTAATATTGTAAAACATGTATTTTGAACTATTTAAAAAATAAAATACTTATAAAGTATTAACTTTAGAAATATCATACCAAAATTTGGTGTCAATAGAAGGCTCAGGAGTCTTAGGAGGATTCAAGCTTGGTTTCGAGGTAGGTGATGGTTTGATTTCCTGTTTGTGTGATATATGCCAGTTGATTGCTACATTGTATGCGTGCGTGTATGTGAATAGGGAAAAGCGAATCGAACCTAATGAAATGATTATGTGTGAACAATACATGCCATGAACCTACTACTTGATTGTATGATTTGAGTATTGTTCACTATGGGGGTAATTGTGATTGTTGTTGTGCTAATTGGATCGGGTGTCACGTTTCGACACATACATTGGATCGGGTGTCACGTTCTGACACATACATTGAATTGAGTGTCACGTTTCGACACATATATTGGTTTGGGTTTTACGTTCCGACACATGCATGGGATCGGGTGTCACGTTTCGACACATGCATGGGATCAGGTGTCACGTTCCGACACATGCATGGGATCGGGTGTCACATTCCGACACACTAATAGTTTCGGTGTGGGTTCCATGAGAGGACCATTGTGATTGTTATGTTATGTCTACTTGGCATTGATAATGGAAGACGACATGTTGCTCTAAATTGATGACTGAAATATATTTTGTTTATGTATGCTTATTATGTTGTAATTTCTTGTGTGTATTATGCTTATGGGAGTGGCCGCGTGATCCTACCAGTACACTGTGGTTGTGTACTGATACTGCACTTACTCTTTCTTTGTTGAGTACAGGGCATCTTCAGGCGGCTACTGACATACCTCAGTTAGGTGACTATTGAGCGTGACCGGATTCAAGGGTGAGCCAGTTCTTTCAGGCTGTCATAGATCTCTTTTGTTTAAGTCCACTCTTTTCGGACTCAGACTATTTGTTTAGGGTGTTTTGTTTAGTTTCCGGGGCTGCGCCCCCTTTTCTTAGACTTGTTAGTTAATCAGAGTTTTGGTACAATGACTTTCAGATTCTAGGGATTGTTTTCCGCAATAGTGTTGATAGTTGTCTTGGTTAAACTTCGGAGTTTATGGGAACTCCATATTTCTTAGACATTTAATCCTGCTTCCGTATCTTTAAATGTTCTAGTTTTCGTTACCTTGTTTAGTTGGATTGTAGTAATGGTTCTCCCACCGGAGGGTTAGTGTGGGTGCCAATCACGACGGTCTGGGTCATGACAAAATTGGTATCTAAGCCCTAGGTTCGTTGATCTCATTGTACCAAAACGAATCTAGTAGAGTCTTGCGGAACGGTATGGAGACGTCTGTACTTTTTTTCGAAAGGCTATAGGACTTTAGGAAAACTTAATTCTTTCCTTCTTTCGTACTATTACTTGAATCCAATTGGTATCTGGGTGATACTAATTGGTATCTTTCCTCATTCATTCTTCATGGGTACTGAATTTAAAGATTCTTAGGATTTTCTTGTTGATTGGCATGAGCTGCTTCATAAGATGGATAAGGTAGAGTGATTGGGTGTTAAGTTTATGATATACCAGTTCAAGAGAGATGCCAAAATGCAGTGGTGGTCTCATGTTGAGTGCCGACTAGTAAATGCACTACTCATGACTTGGGAAACATTTTATAGCTTCTTTATGGAGAAGTATATACTCTGAACTTCGAGGGATAGGAGGAGAGATGAGTTCCTGAAAAAAGAGCAACATAATATAATTGTTGCAGCCTATAAGGGATTAAGGTCAGATTTGAAGATTCAAGCTTATAGGTGGCTGCTTCAGCAAAATCTTCTCAGGAAGTGGTTGATTTTGTGACGGAGGTAGAAGGGGGTGAAGTAAGAAGACTTTGCCAAGGTGACAACATTTAAGAAGTTTTGTAAAGGACGGCTTGATAATGAACACCATTACTTTGGAAAATGCATTTAGTATTGTTGTCATAACATGTATGGGTTGCTTAGTAAATGATGAAATTATGTGCGACAATTGAGGTTGGAATCTCTACTACGATGTACTAGATTGGGTGTATATCAAAGAGGACCATGATACGACTACTCCAATAGCAGTGATGCTTACTTGGTTAAGTTATTAAGTGTGTTACAATTGTGAAGAACCTGGATATATGATGAGAGATTGTCCCCATCCGCGAATGCCTGACCCCGTGCCACAACAGACCTGAGTAGTGGTACCCGCGGGTAGCGGTAATAATGGTAGAGGACGTCCAAAAGGTGGGCGAGGAGGGAATCAACGAGGCCGTGGAGGTCGGGGAAACGGTAATGCAGGTGAGGAGCAGTGCAGCCAGGCAATAAGGTTGCCCGTCAAGATGACAGGGCTCAGTTTTATGTCTTTCCGGGCAAGACCGAGGCTGAGACGTCTGATGCAGTGATCACATATGCTATTCTTGTCTGTGATCGGATGGCTATTATTATATTTGATCCAGGTTTTACTTATTCATATGTGTCAGTTCAGTTTGCCTAGGGATTTGATGCGGTTTGTAATGTGTTTGATGCCCCCATCTATGTTTCTATCCCACTTGGAAAAGTCTATCATAGTCACCCATGTTTATCGTTATTGTCCTATTTATGGGTTTTCAGACTTGGAATGATTTGGTTGTTCTGGATATGACTGACTTTGATATAATCTTAGGAATGACTTGGTTGTCCCCCTATTATGTTGTGCTTAATTGTAATGCTAAGTCGGTAACTCTAGAGATCCCGAGTAGGGAAAGGTTAGAGTGGGAAGGGATGTACAAGCCTAAGCCAACTAAGGTTATATCTTTCGTGTGGGCTAGGAAACTGGTGGGGCAGTGGTGCTTGGCGTATTTGGCTCATATTCGGGATGTTGATGTTGAGTCTCCATCTATTGAATCTATTCTTGCAGTGTCTGAATTAAGAGAAGTGTTTCCTACCGATTTGCCTGGTATACCTCCGGATAGAGATATAGATTTCTGCATTGACTTGGAACCGGGCACTCGCCCCATCTCCATTCCTCCCTATCGCATGACTTCGGCAGAGTTGAGAGAGCTTACCGCTCAAATTCAGGAACTTCTTGATAAATGTTTCATCCGTCCTAGTACTTCCCTGTGGGGTGCTCCTGTCTTGTTTGTTAAGAAGAAGGATGGTAGTATGAGGACTAGTAATTTTATCTTAAGCCATAAATGAGTGGATTGATACCGGAATGATAAGCTTATGGATAAAGAAAGTCCCATTGAGTATACTTGGGTGAAGGCAATTGAAGATTTTAGTAAGAAAGTGCGTATAAAATTAGGTTAGTCCTTTGAATTTTGATGAGTATACCTGAGTTTGAGTTGTCATGTTGATAGATAAGGGGATTGTGTTAAACAGTTGAATTTACAATTCATATTTTTCATTGTAAGTCTACATTCGTGGTGATATATGATTACTGTTGATTGTTAAGTACCTAAGAAAGGTTTTCATTTAAAAGTGTTGGTTTAGAGTAAGGTAAATGGTCGGAGTGTTCATGATGGTTGTTAGTATTGAGAGTGTGGACTTCAGTGGAATGATGTGAAGAGTATGTGGAGTCAACTGAATGGAAACGACTGGCATCGACTCTTCAGAGGAAAACCTTTAGTGTTATTCAATATTTATTCCGTAAATTCTTATGTGACCATCTATTTATTTTTTACATGGTTGTGAGTATGATTCACTAGTTATGCTCACGTATGTTTTCACTTTTGTGGGTGGATCCCTAGTGGTGGGATCAGGTGTACCGATCCTGCGATGTTCGTTTGGTTGAGTGGGACGATTGGGAAGACTTGGTTAATTCAGATGACATATTTGGTGTCGTCTTGGAGTTGTTAAAGTATTCTAGTGGTTCTACATGTACCACCTGGCTTATGAGAATTTATAGAAGAGCTACCATGCATATTTATAGTTGTCCGACAATCTTAATATTCATCTAGTCGTCGAGGTCATGTTTCAAATATATGTGGTCGAATGTGGGGATCATTGGGTCCAATTCTTCTGTTCTTAAGGGTAATCTACAATCACAATTACTAAATCTAGCATTTGGATAGTGTTGTTAGAGGGTTTGTATGCTTGGACATATCCCTCGATGAGTATCTGATGTCTAAAGATCAAATATTTATAACTTAAGCTCATGGAAATTTATGTTGTGAGATGGAGATATTGATAAGAACTATGATTGTTTGGGTATTATAAGTGTGTGTTGGTTGGTTCAGATTCACTTCTAATTGTAGCGAGTATTGATTTAGAAGTTTATCATGCTTATGTGAGAAAAGATTCGTCCTGATGATTGTGTCAAGCTCATTGATAACATGTTGCTGACGTGTGTACGATCAACTTTGGTGGTTATTGGGAATCGTGTTTGTTGTTAGTTAAGTTTACATACAACAATAATTATCACTCGAGTATGGAGAGGACTTCATTGAGGCATTGTATGGAAGGATGTGTAGGTATTCAATTGGTTGGTTTGAGGCTGGAAATGTGAAACCTTTGGGGGTCGATTTGGTGAAAGATGCTGATGATAAGGTGAGAAGCATCCAAGCTAAGCTTCTAGCAGTCCAGAGTCGACAAAAAAATATGCAGACTGCAAGGTAAGGGACATGACGTTTCAGGCTAGTGAGCAAGTTCTTCTAAAAGTGTCACCCAAAAAGGGGGTGATGAGATTCGGCAAGAAGGGCAAGCTTAGCCCTCGATACATCAGGCCATTTGAGATTCTTGACTGTGTAGGGCCAGTGGCTTATAGGTTGGCTTTACCGCCTAGCCTAACTGGAGTCCATCCAGTGTTCTATGTGTACATACGAGACAAGTATCCCCAGCTATTCGACGATTCAGCTACTACTCTACTCTTACCTTAGCTAAGTTTTTCCTAGTTTATCACTCGGGGACGAGTGATGGGTAAATTGGTATATATTGTAACGACCTGTTTCCGTCGTTATGGAAAAGCCAATGGGGAAAGAATTAGGGCTAGAAAACTTTCAAGTAGTGACTTGGAAATTTCTAGCCTAGTCCGGATTTGGACAAAATCTGAGTCAGGTGAGGTCTAGTAAAATTTGGTAATGAATGAGAGATTTAATTATGAATTTGATCACATGAGTGGATAGCTAAGATGTTAGGGAGCCCGTACGGCTTTATGGAATCGAATTCGGGCGAGTAGAACTTCCAAAACTGATCTTAGCGCAAACACGTAGTTGTTGAACGTCAAGGGTTGAAGGTGTGTTGTGAAATGGGAGTTTGGAACTCAAATTCCGACTTTCTGTCTCCGGACAAGCCGCCAGGGTGGGGTTAGTTCCGCCAGGGCGGGGCCGCTGTGGCGGGTTGGGTCTCGCTGTAGCGGGCCAGTCGCGACTTAAGTTAGGGAAAAACTCCAATTTCGTTATTTTCTGAAAACTTCATTCTTAAGAGTTAGGAGACGACCCAGGATGAGTTCTTGATAGTTTTCCACAACTTTTGGTGCTAAAGGTAAGGATTTTACTCCCCTAATCTGTATTTCGATCCGTAGAACTTAGCTTCTTGGGTAATTATCGTTGGGGGAGGGTTTTGGCTTGAAGTTGATGGGGAGAAAAGCCGTAGCTGCACCTTAGGATAATGGGTTTGGTCTTGGGTTATTGGGTTTGTTATAATTCGGGTAAATTAGACCTTAATTATTGATCCTTGCTTAATTGATTATTTTTAGACCACGAACAAGCGAAAAGAATCCAGAAAGGGAAGGCTCAAGAGTCTTAGGAGGATTCAAGCTTTGTTTTCGAGGTAGGTGATGGTTTGATTTCCTGTTTCTGTGATATATGCCAGTTTATTGCTACATTGTATGCATGCGTGTATGTGAATAGGGAAATACGAATCGAACCTAATGAAATGATTATGTGTGAACAATACATTGTATGATTTGAGTATTGTTCATTATGGGTGTGATTGTGATTGTGCTCATTGGATCGGGTGTCACATTCCGATACATACATTGGATCGGGTGTCACATTCCGATACATACATTGGATTGGGTGTCACTTTCCGACACATACATTGGATCGGGTGTCACGTTCCGACACATACATTGGATCAGGTGTCACGTTCCGACACATGCATGGGATCAGGTGTCATGTTCTGACACACTAACAGTTTGGGTGTGGGTTCCATGAGAGGACCATTGTGATTGTTTATTATTATGTCTACTTGGCATTGATAATGGAAGACTGTATGTTGCTCTAAATTGATGACTGAACTGTATTCTGTATATGTATGCTTATTATGTTGTAATTGCTTGTGTGTATTGTGCTTATGAGAGTGGCCGCGTGATCCTACCAGTACACTGTGGTTATGTACTGATACTGCACTTGCTCTTTCTTTGTTGAGTGCATGGTATCTTCAGGTGGCTACTGACAGACCTCAGCTAGGTGACTTTTGAGCGTGACCGTATTCAAGGGTGTCTCAGTTCTTTCAGGCTGCCATGGATCTCTCTTGTTTAAGTCCACTATTTTCGGACTCAGACTATTTGTTTAGGGTGTTTTGTTTAGTTTTCAGGGCTGTGCCCCCTTTTCTTAGACTTGTTAGTTAATCAGAGTTTTGGTACAATGACTTTCAGATTCTAGGGGTTATTTTCCGCAATAGTTTTGATAGTTGTCTTGGTTAAACTTCGGAGTTTATGGGAACTCCAAATTTCTTAGACATTTAAACCTGCTTCCGTATCTTTAAATGTTTTAGTTTTCGTTACCTTGTTTAGTTGGGTTGTAGTAATGGTTCTCCCATCGGAGGATTAGTGTGGGTGCTGATCACGACGGTCTGGGTCGTAACAGGCAGATTTAGCTCTGTTGTCCAACAATTTGGGATGTCTCGAAGTAAAGAAGATCACTTTGTTTTCTATCAACATAATGGTCCAGAAAAGAACATGTATTTGGTCGTTTATGTTGACGATATTGTTATAACTGGAAATGATCTGGAAGGAATATCTCAGCTAAAGCGACATTTGTTCAGTCACTTTCAAACCAAAGATTTAGGGAAGTTCAAGTATTTTTTAGGAATTAAGGTAGCACAATCCAAGACAAGTATTGCTATCTCATAAAGAAAATACGCTTTGGACATATTAGAGGAGACATGCATGTTAAATTGCAAACCTATTGACACTCATATAGATCCAAGTCAGTTTCTCCAAGCTCTATGTAAAGATCATTGGGATGCAGTAACTCGCATCCTCATATACATCAAAAGAGCTCCAGGACAAGGATTGTTATATGAAGACAAAGATCACCCTGACATTATTGGATATTCTGATGCAGATTGGACAGGTTCTCCAACAGATAGACGCTCTACTTCTGGGTATTGTGTCATGATTGGAGGCAATTTAATCTCTTGGAAAAGTAAAAAGCAAGATGTCGTTGCAAGATCTAGTGGAGAATCAAAATATCGAGCTATGACTCTTACTACATTCGAGCTTATTTGGTTGAAACAACTTCTTCAAGAGTTGAAATGTGTTGAATTCAAACCGATGAAGTTTATATCTGGCCATAAGGCTACCCTTCATATTGCCTCAAATCCAATTTTCCATGAAAAAATGAAACATATAGAGGTAGATTGTCATTTCATTAGGCAAAAGATTGAGTTCGTATACATTGCCACTAGCTTTGTCTGTTCAAATGACCAATTGACAGATATTCTTACAAAGTCCCTTAGAGGAACTCAGATTGAATACATTTGCAGCAAGCTTGGAGCATATGACATGTACGCTCCAGCTTGAGGGGGAGTGTTAAGATATTGTCAAAGAGTATTTCAACTATTAGATTGTGTGTAAGATAATAGTCAAGTATTGTAGGTAATGTGTAATAGTCAAATATTGTAGGTATGATAGGTAACCTATCAGGGATATACTCTTGACCTTTTGTGTCTAGCTTTGTGTATATATTTTAGGTGTAATCTATCATTTTGAGTATGATGTGAAATACACTTGCATCATTATCACATGGTAAAACTGAACAGATGCGGTGGTGTTGTAGAATTGGGATGAATGAAAGGGGAGATGAATGAAGATTTACGTGAGAGACTGATTAAACGTAGGGTTGTACCAGAAATCTTTCTTTAACCAGAGAAGACAAATTAAGAGCAAAAAATCGTTACTCACGACAACGTTTTAAGATCAAATCATACTCATATGATAACGTTTTATACTTCTGTTAAATTTGTCTATCGTTAGTTTTGTCCGTCGAAAATTTTTAATATAATAATTTATAAAAAAAATGTTCCTGACAGATACGTTTAGTCTATTTAGTAAAACTCTAGAAAAATGTATTATTTCGGTAAAATGTATTAAATAATGGATTATTTCTGTAAAAAATTCTTGATATGATATCATCCTCTTCGATCTACCTCTTTACTTATTATATTAACATTTTATTTAGTCTTTTATAACGTAGGATATAAATTTTATATAGACAAAATGAATTATAAACATTAAATTAAAAAGAATATTATATTTAGCACAAATAGAGTTTAATAGAAATGGAGGCAGATGAAGAAAATAAAGTGATAAGTAAAGTAGATGAAGGGAAAAAAGGGGTTAAATTGAAGATAGAGAAAATAAGTAGGACAGAAGGTTGTTAAAGATAAAAATGTCAAATATTAATATTAAAAAGGATCCCTCACACGTTTTAAAAGGTATACATATTAGAGGGTTAAAAT
This sequence comes from Solanum etuberosum, assembly GCA_029582245.1. Taxonomy (NCBI): domain Eukaryota; kingdom Viridiplantae; phylum Streptophyta; class Magnoliopsida; order Solanales; family Solanaceae; genus Solanum; species Solanum etuberosum. The sequence continues at coordinate 38,873 of JAJONR010003335.1, read as the reverse complement.
GAATCAAAATTAAGTTAAAGTATAAAAATAAAATTTAGAGACAAATTAAGGGTAGGTATATATGTGTTTGGCAAGGATGGAGTTACGTCAAATGAGAAATGATGGTTAGATGACCACTTTTTTTCTGAAAAGATACTTCCTCCATTTTAGATTCTTAATAGTTCAATTTTACTTAATTGTTCAATCTTAAAGAATCATTTTAGAATCTTTTTTTTCATTTTTATCATTTATTTGAATTTCCTATTTTACAAGTTCAAGAAACTTTGATTGCTTAGTTAGTATTGGAAGTAGTTATCATAATCAATGTTTAGTAATTATAAAAAGTAATTTAACAATAATTAAAATGGGGAAAATGGTAAATAATGTATAATTAATATCTTAATATTTTTTTCTTAAAAGATATGCGATATCGTAACGATTCATTTATTTTGACAGAGAGGGAGTAGGTAATAAAGAATTTTGATGAATGAAACTCGGATGAAAATAAAATCAAAAGATTCAAAAAAATTCCTTACATATTTGTTATATATCGTGTAAAATGATGTAAAGGAACTAGGAAATTAATTATATTAATTAAAAAATGAGGGTCAATGCTAAGTGTATGGGAGTATAAAAACAAAATAATAAATCAAGCTTGTCAACTTTAATTTCCTTGTTTCAAGGTTTGAAAACACGTTTGAAGTTGAATATTGATAATCTTGTAATTTGCCCTTTGTTGGGATATATACTATTAACCATATGTTAAGATATAATATTTATTATAGAATAAATATTTATTCAGTTTTAATAGATAATATATAAGTTTATGGTGTCTGTTTACTTATATAGTAGATCATTTAGTGTATAGAGTTTTAGCTTATACACAGAGAATTAAATCATCGGTTCTTATAAGTATAAGTTTTTTGTTCACAATCTAGGATGGAAATTGGACATGTCATCGGTACGATTGTAGTACAAAATTATATATAATTTATTTTGATTATGGAAACGGTATAGTTCCAACTTCTTGTGCTAGTGCATTTTGTATGTATTGAACGGAACCGAGTAGATATAGTTGTTTTAGACTGACTGACAAAAGCATATTCTCTAAACTGTTAAATGTACTTATATTCTTAATTTTGATATAACTATTATGATCTGTATATATAAATTATCATTTTGATTTATTAAAAGGTGAGAATCTAAGATAGGTCAATATGCCTGGTAGATTGGATGATAATAATATATATTGGTGAAATAATAAGTTAGTTGATGGAATTCATGTCTCGCTATAGAGATTGGTTGATATGCCTTTTTGAGAAACTTATAAGTTTTCATTGTGTCAAACCTTGCAAGTGGATTTATGAATCTGACACATGGAATAAGCTAAGCAGTGCTCTAAAGGAAATTAATTTTTGAAGTAAATTCGTCAGTAATTTAATTTCTTGATAGTATCTGTAATCTTAACATGAGGAATTACATAAGTGTTTAATGGGAATTTCGAAATATAAATAGAGGAGTGCAATTACGAATTTCTAGTGAAATGATTTGTAATTTATTATGGTAAGAATAATTCAAATTAATTATTTGGAATTATTTTCATAATAGGAAGCCTCAGTAATTAATTATGTGATCCCTACAGTGCCCATATTTAACTAGAATTCAGAATCCTATTTCTATGGGAAAAAGGAAGAATAACGGGAGTTTTCTTGTTTTCAAGAAAAAATGGGTTTTCTTCTCCTTTTTGAATTGGGAAGAAATCTCTATAAGTGTGGGGTTCCAGCCTCATTTTATTAAAGTCTCATTTTGGTACAACTACATACCAACTGAATCTTACCAAGATAACTACATAGTTGCAAAGTTTGAAACTTTAGTATTTTCATGATGTATTTGGTGACATCATTAGGAGTAGATTTCTCCTAAAAATAGAGAGCCCTTTCTCATTTCAAATACACACCAATTCACAGAGAAAGAAAAATATAGAGAGCTGTGAGGTTTCCATAGACTATACAAGAAAATGGTCTGTGAAGAAAAATAGAGTGTGAGCGATATTTTTAGTAAGGTGGAAAATCAAAAGAGTGTTGTTCCTTTTGAGTGTGTAGTAGTCATTTTGAATATTGTATTCGTGACCAAACAGTGTAAAATTTCTTGCTATAGTGAATTCGTTGCTCCTCTTGGCCCGTGAATTTTTTCTTATTTAAAAGGGTTTCCATGTAAAATTCTCGGTGTCATTATTTTTCCATTTTATTTTCATTATTTTGACCATATATATTTTTATGTTAGTCCGTATTTTCTCAACAAACTGGTATCAAAGTCAATGTTTTATCTGAGTATGCTCTGTGGTTGCAGCACCGTCTGAACTTCCACATCAGAAAAGATTTACTTTGATTTGCAATAACTATATTTGTTTTGAAAAAACAATGGAAGCCAACGCAAGTAGAATGGTTACTTTGAATGGTGTTAATATGCCATTTGGAAGGGGAAAATAGAAGATCTGCTTTATGTCAATAATTTTTACAAACCAATCTTTACCACTGTACATCCTAATAATAAAATAAATGAAGAGTGGAATCTGTTGCATAGACAGGTTTGTGGATTCATTAGGCAATGGGTTGACGATAATGTGTTGAACCATATTTCTGGAGAGACACATGCTTTAACCCTATGGGAGCATCTTGAAAGTTTGTACGCTCGGAAAACTGGCAACAATAAAATGTTCTTAATTTTAAAGTATCATGATGGTTCTCCGATGACAGACCATTTGAATAATTTTCTGGGGATCATGAACCAATTATCTGCTGTGGGCATCAAATTTGATGAAGAAATTCAAGGCTTGCTTCTACTTGGTTCCCTGCCAGACTCTTGAAAAACATTTAGAACTTCATTGTCAAATTCTGCTCCGGATGGTGTGATCTCTATGGATTCCGCCAAGAGTAGTGTCTTGAACGAAGAGATGAGAAGAAAATCTCAAGGTTCTTCTTCGTTGGATGTCCTGATAACTGGCTCCAGAGGCGAAATAAAATTCGTGATTCTCAGAATAGAGAACAAAATAGAAGAAAATCCAAAGACAGACTTAAGGATATTGAGTGCTATCATTGTGGCATGAAAGGGCACACAAAGAAGTTCTGCAAGACGTTGAAGAGGGAGAACAAAAACAAAGAGAAAACTAAAGAAGATGGCAATGAAAATTGCCTAGCCACCGTCACCACCAAAGATCTTATTACCATCCTTGATGCGGATATGATAAATATTTCTTGTGATGAGTCAAGCTGGGTTGTGAACACTGGTGTCGCATCTCATGTGACATCAAGGAAGGATTTTTTTCTCTTCCTATACTCCTGGTGATTTTGGAACCTTGAGTATGGGTAATGAGACTGTTTCTAGGGTGGTTGGTATTGGTACAATTTGTTTGGAAACTAGTGTTGGAACTAAACTAGTTTTGAACAATGTGAAACATGCTCCTGATGTTCATCTGCACCTGATTTTTGTTGGTGTTTTGGATGATGAAGGATATGTTAGTACCAACGGTGATGGAAAATGGAAGCTCATTAAGGGTTCCTTGGTTGTGGCTCGTGGTAACAAACGCCATGGTCTATAATGGACTACGGCTTCTGCTTGTGTTGATATGGTGAATATGGTTGAGAGCGATGTCTCTTCAACGTTATGGCACAAAAAGCTTAGCCACATCAGCGATAAAGGACTTAATGTTCTATCCAAGAAGAAATTATTGTCAAATTTTCAAAGTGCTAAATCAGAAAAGTGTTAGCACTATTTGGCTGGTAAACAAAATAGAGTTTCCTTTAAGTCTAATCCTCCTTCGAGAAAGACAAAATTGCTTGAATTGGTGCACTCTGATTTATGCGGTCCAATGAAGACAAGGACATTGGGTGGTGCACTCTACTTTGTCACTTTTATTGATGACTGCTTGAGAAAACTTTGGGTTTATGTATTGAAGACTAAAGACCAAATGTTAGGTGTCTTCAAGCAGTTTCAGGCTTCAGTTGAAAGAAAAACTGGAAAGAAACTGAAATGTATTCGTACTGATAATGGTGGTGAATATTGTGGACCATTTGACGAATACTGCAAGCATCAAGGTATCAGACACCAGAAGACTCCTCAGCTTAATGGTTTGGCTGAGAGGATGAACAGGACCTTGATGGAAAGAGTTAGATATTTTCTTTCTGAAGCAAAGTTGCCGAACTCATTTTGGGGTGAGGTTTTATTGACCGTTGCACATGTTATTAATCTATCTCCTACTGTTGCTTTGCGAAGTGATGTTCCAAATAGAGTTTGGTATGAAAATGATGTTTCCTGTGACCATTTGAGAGTATTTGATTGCAAACCTTTTGTACATGTGCCGAAAGATAAGAGGTCAAAGTTAGATGCCAAGACAAGGAAGTGCATCTTCATTGGATATGGCCTTGATGAATTTGGTACAGGATATATGATCCAATTGAGAAGAAACTCGTGAGAAGCTGAGATATTATTTTTATGGAGAATCAAACAATTGAAGATATTGACAAAGTGGAGAAGCTAGAATCTTCAAGTTTTGATGGCATAGTTCATCTAGATGAAGTTCCTCACAGAAGTGTGCATGATGTTGGGCTTGATAATCATGGTGATGCTCAGAATCATGTATCGAATCAACACGTTGATGTAGATAATAACAATGATGTTGTTATTGATGATCCTCCTGCTCATGAAGTTGTGGACGAATTAAATATTCCGCTTAGGAGGTCCACAAGACAACGGATTCCTTCCTCTCGTTATTCACCCAATGAATATGTATTACTCACTGACGGGGTAGAACCTGAATGTTATGAGGAGACCATGAAAGATGAGCACAAGGATCAATAGATTGAAGCCATGCAAGATGAGATGAAGTCTCTTCATGAGAACCACACTTATAAGTTGGTAAAATTACCCCTGGGCATGAGAGCTTTGAAGAACAAGTGGGTGTTCAAAGTTAAAGTTGAAGAACACAACTTGAAGCTCAGGTACAAAATTAGATTGGTTGTTAAGGGATTTGGTCAAAGAAAGGGTATTGACTTTGACGAAATATTTTCTCCTGTCGTGAAAACGTCCTCCATTCGTATGGTTCTAGGTTTGGCTGCTAGTCTTAATTTAGAGATTGAGCAGATGGATGTGAAGACGACTTTCCTTCACGGTGACCTAGAAGAAGAGATTTATATGGAACAACCTGAGGACTTCAAAGTAGAAGGTAAAGAAAATTTTGTGTGCAAACTCAGAAAGAGTCTCTATGGCCTAAAACAAGCTCCTAGACAGTGGTACAAGAAGTTTGAATTTGTTATGAGGAAGCAAGGATATAAGAAGACTTCATCAGATCATTGTGTATTTATAAAAAAAAATTCAGATGATGATTTTATCATCCTTTTATTGTATGTGGATGATATGTTAATTGTGGGCAGGAATACTTCCAAGATTGACGAGTTGACGAGAGAGTTGTGTAAGTCTTTTGCTATGAAAGGCTTGGGTCATGCCAAACAAATTTTGGGCATGAGAATTACTCGTCTCAGAGATGAAAGGAAGATTTATTTGTCACAGAAGAAGTACATTGAACGTGTACTAGAGCGCTTCAGTATGAAGAATGCAAAGCCTGTTAGCACACATTTTGCTGGTCATATGAAGTTGAGCAAGAAGATGTGTCCTACAGCTAGGGAGGAAAAAAAGAGCATGGCCAAAGTTCCATATTCCTCCGTAGTTGGAAGTCTAATGTATGCAATGGTATGCACTAGACTTGATATTTCTCAGGCAGTAGGTGTTGTCAGCAGATTTCTCAAAAATCTGGAAAAAGAGCATTGAAAAGCTGTGAAGTGGATACTCAGGTATCTTAGAGGAAGCTTAGATGAATGCTTGTGTTTTGGAGCATCAGATCCAATCTTGAAGGGCTATACAAATGTTGATATGGCAGGTGACCTTAATAACAGAAAATCCACTACTGGATATTTGTTTACTTTTTCAGGGAGAGCTGTATCATGGCAGTCGAAGTTGCAGAAGTGTGTTGCATTATCTACAACTGAAGTTGAGTATATTGCGACTACTAAAGCCGGCAAGGAGATAATATGGCTAAAGCGATTTCTTCAAGAGCTTGGTTTGCATCAGATGGAGTATATTGTCTATTGTGACAGCAGAGTGCAATAGACTTGAGCAAGAACTTCATGTACAATGCAAGGACAAAACACATCGACGTCAGATATCATTGGATTCGTGTGTAAGTATAAAGTGAATCATTTCATGTCAAAAAGATCCACACAAGTGAAAATTCTGCAGATATGCTGATCAAGACGATATCGAAAGACAAGTTCGAGTTATGCAAAGAACTTATGGGTATTAGCTATCTCTAAAGAAGATGAAGATACCTTCTTACAGTAAATGGGGCTGGAGGGGGAAATTTGTGGGGTACCAGCCCCATTTTATTAAAGTCTCATTTTGGTACAACTACATACCAACTAAATCTTACCAAGATAACTACATAGTTGCAAAGTTTGAAACTTTAGTATTTTCATGATGTCATTGGTGACATCATTAGGAGTAGATTTTTCCTATAAATAGAGAGCCCTTGCTCATTTCAAATACACACCAATTCATATAGAAAGAAACATATAGAGAGCTATGAGGTTTCCATAGACTATACAAGAAAATAGTCTGTGAAGAAAAATAGAGCATGACAGATAATTTTAGTAAGGTGGAAAATCAAAAGAGTGTTATTACTTTTGAGTGTATAATAGTCATTTTGAATATTGTATTCGTGACTACACAGTGTAAAAATTCCTTGCTATAGTGATATCAGTTGCTCATCTTGGCCCGTGGTTTTTCCCTTATTTAAAAGGATTTCCATGTAAAATTCTTGGTGTCATTATTTTTTCATTTTATTTCTATTATTTTGACCATATATATTTTTTTGTTAGTCTGTGTTTTCCCACCAATAAGTAGGGATTCTCCTAACTTAGAAAAAAATAGTTTTCTATACAATATTTGCTCACCCAAGTATTGAGAGAGTTCAGATGTGAACTTGAGATCATTGTAGAAGACTGCAAAACTGTTGTCTATCTTGTGGATTTGCTTGAATGTCTTTCTAATTTGTGGATTCGCTCGAAGGTATCTGCTCACGATTCAAGAGGTAATATTTGAATTAAATTTCAGCAAGTTTTTGTGGTCTATCATGATTATATGTGCTCAAGCATAAACGTTATTGTTTATCTATTATTCATGTAATTAATCAGTATGATTTTGATATGCTTCCGATGTGAATATAGTTTTCCAACACCCTTTATATTAAAGTCTCCCCTCTAATTAATTTTCATCAAAAGCCCAAAATGGAGACGTTTTCACAAGATTCTCTTGCTGCATTGCTTATGGCACCTGATGAAACTTTGCCACCACCACCACCATCACCATCCCACCACCATCACCATCACCATCCCACCACCATCACCATCCCAAATTGTAAACAATAAAATTAGTCAATATGCACTGGAAAAAACTCAAATTTCCGTTGAAATTAGACTTAGAAAACACTTTTTTTCGACACCTTATTATCACCCGTGGAAGAAATGAGACGAATGCTAACTCGGAGTTTACAAGAAAAGGTGTCGATTTGGGGAGTTCCATTATTGAAAGACAATAGGACGGATGTTGTTTTGTTGAAGTTCTTAAAGGCAAGAGATTTTCAAGTGGATGAAGCTTTTGATATGCTAAGAAAAACAATAGTATGGAGAAAGGAATTTAATATGAATAAACTAGTGATGAGTGAAAATGATATTGAAAATGCTATGTTGATACATGGGAAGGATAAGGAAGGGAGTTTGGTTTTTTATTGTATTATGATGTTTATAGACAAGGAGAATTTGTTGAGATGTTGGATTTAATTGTTGGAAAAATGTATAAAGAAATTGGATTTTAGTCCTGCTGGGAATACTACTTTACTTCAAGTAATTGAAGTTAAGAATTTTCAGGATATGGATTCAATGAGCTTAGGATTGCCACTACACAAACTCTTCAGGATAACTATCCACAACTTGTCACCAAACAGGTTCTTTAATTTCTTCCTCTCTATTTTACCCTCCCCAAATTAATTTAAAACAAAAAATATACACCGTTGGTACTACTAGACTGTAAGCCTTGGATATATATATTTTAACATATCTTAAATGGACATTTCCGTAGAAATAGCACCTTTGGCCACTATTCATTTTTGTACGCCATCATTTAGATAGTCCTTAATTTGATAGTTGTGCAAATATAGTCTTTGGGATTAACAAAATATAATTAGAATGTCTCTAATGTTTAAAAAATTTTAGGTTGCCATCTGGTGTTTTTTTCAAAAGATTTTTAATTTGCTCAAACAGAATCGACTGTGGTCTATAATGATGTACAAGAAAATTTATCTTTTAGGCCGGTTACAATTTTTTCCAGACCTACTTATAAGAGATGTTAATTTTACACTTAAAGAGATAATCATTCATATACATAAGAGATCTAAAAGTATTGTACGTATTCTTCTGCTCAATTTGTAAATGGTCAAGAAATCTCAACTCGTAGTGATTTTATACAGGGGCATAGCTATAGCCAGCCCAGTGTGTCCGGTTGGACACCTTTTGTCGAAAAATTACGTTGTATATATATATATGTCAAATTCTACCTTTAAATGATATATATATAAAGTTGGGCACCTTTGATAGAATTGATATGCCTTTGGTGCAGTGGTAATGAGTGTCAATTTGAATGAAAGAGTTCTAGGTTCAACTCCCAAATAGTACAATAATTTTTTATTTTATTTTGACTATCATACATCATTATTCTTGGATATCCTTAATATAATAAATTTTTTGGCTCTGCCACAGATTTTATATATATAGTGTTCATAAATGTCCCAGGGTAATACATGGGTTTCCACAAAATGATTAGTCCATTCTTGAGCAAAAGAACCAAAGAGAAGTTTGCTTTTGCTAGTGCATTAGAAAGTACAAAACCCTTCTCAAGTTTGTGAACCTCTTCTCTAAAACATTAAAACTTAATTTAAAGTAATATTATTAGTTTTTTTTTTTAACTTGTACTACATTTCATTTATTAATTTGGTGAAACTGCAGCCACATTTCTCCTGAACATTTTCCAGTTCAATACGGTTGCGTTAGTAACAATAATTTTGATAAGGACAACAAAGAGTTCACTGACAAAGATCCAGCCACACTGATCACTCTTAAACCTAGATGCAAACAAGCTATTAAAATTGTTGTAAATCATAATGAGGTAATTAACATTCTTCAACCTACTTGAATTCTTGTTTCAGGCATGATAATTACTCCTTCTGTCCCAGTTTATATTCTTTACTTTCTTTTTAAGTCAATTTAAAAAAGAATAACACATTTGTATATTACGTAACAATTTAACTTTAAAATAGTCATTTTACATTTACTGAAATGATTTATAACCACACAAATATCTATCACTTATTTTAGATTACAAGTTTTAAAAGTCTTCATTTATCTTTTACGTGTCAAGTCAAACTAACTCATATAAAATGAGAGGGAGAGAGGTGTGGTGAAAATTGGAATGTAAAAATTCCTTCATCTTTAATCAGATATCATGAATTTTTGAATCTACAGAGGTGCGTCATTAGGTGGGAGCTAAGAGTGGTTGGATGGGAAGTGAACTACTGTGCTGAGTATGTTCCAAGGGATGAGTGTGCTTACAATATAGTAGTTCAAAAGGCTAGGAAGATTTTTCCAAGTGATGAACAAGTCATTTCTAGCCGTTTCTATACGGGCTGTGATTGTGAAGGTAAGATAGTGTTGTAACGACCCGAACCGTCATTACTTAGGAAGGACAAAACCATCGTGATTAACTAGAGCCCACTGTCCTGCCAGAGCGGGGTGATGTCGCTATGATGGCGGCACCCCAACGGGATGGGAGCGCCAGAGCGGGATGGAAGGAGGGCAAAACTTAATGACGCGAAGTCTTATTTTTCCATTTTTCCCTAAGTGCCAAAAAGAGGTGAGGATCACCCCAGAAACCCTCAAAAGGCTGCTCTAGGCTTGAGAAGAAAGGAGAAACAGACTTCTAGCGCAAGGTTGACGACAACTCGCTGATTCCCGACCAAAAAAATCATCTCGCTGTCTGGAAACCAGGATTGGAGCTACAATCCCTCTGCAGCTGCTTGGCACCCAGGTAGGCTAGGTTTACTTACTTAAGTAGTCGTAAATTCATACTCACTGTGTAATATATTGCTAATTGACGATAGAATTCATGTTAGGCCTTTGGGCACAGAAAAAGGGGTGGTTGTACATGTACTCCTAGCTATTAAATAAGATGTGTACCATGGGGAAAGCCTCATCCTGTGAACTAGGGGTGGATGATTGTTTGACTTCCCGTTTGTGTTATATATGCTTATTAATGGCTCTATTGTATGCGAGTATGTAAGGGAATAGGGAAACATGAATTTAACCTAACGAAATAACTAAGTATGGACAATTACATATCATGAACCTGTTACTTGACTGTGTGACTATATGAACTGTTCATTATGAGTGTGATTATGGTTGTGGTTGTTCTTACTGGACCGGGTGTCACGTTCCGACACATATATTGGATCAGATGTCACATTCCGACACATATATAATGGATCGGGTGTCACATTCGAACAGACTAATAGTTTGGGTGTGGGTTCCATGAGAGGACCACTTGTGATTATTACATTCATATCTACCTGTCATGGATATTGGGGAATTGTATATTCCTCCTAAAATGATAATTGAATTTCGCATCCTGTATATGTATGTTTACTGTGTTGTAATTACTTGCTTATATCTCATTTACAGGAATTAATTATGAATGATCAGGCCCAAACGGTATGAGGTCTAGTAAGTGGAGACCGAGGGTCCAGGTGTTATTATCGGCTATTCTTATAGAGGCTATTTGTGTTCTTAAACTATGAAAATAGGGGTAGTTTTCATGATGCACAAGTACACAGGTCCTACCTTGGGAAGGGGGTTTGTATTTGGAATGGTTAGCGAGCCTTGATAGAGTATACCGTGTTGAAAAGGGCTGAATTATGATACAAAAGAAGCGAGGACATGTCGTGAGTGGTTTGCCGGGTTGGTAGTGGTTGTATTTGAGAACTCCTCTATGAGATAGAATGTTAAGCCATGATTCAAGAACAGAGTGAGCAGGGTGATAGAGTACGAGGTTAGAGTCAAGTGTACTAGTATGTTTAAGGTATACGGTAATGGTAAAGGCAGGAGGATAAAGGTTGAGCGGTGTACTTTCTTATTGCGTGTTTTCTGCTGGTTGATTCCTTTATATTATGCGGTGGATATCGGGTTAACCGATGATGCCTACCAGTACGTGTTGTTTGTACTGATACTACTCTTGCTATGCCATTTGGCATAGTCTGGTTGCAGGGTCAATAATGTTTCATAGGTGAAGACGAAGACAATCTCCAACGACTTCTACTCGTCTTTCCCTGTGGTGGGAGCTGTGTCATTAGTTACTGTATTTTATACCTTGTAATCTAAGAAGCTCTTGTACCTGTTTAGACTAGATCCCTGGGGGGGTTATTTAATTACAAATTTAACTTTGGATTGTTTAAAAACGCTTATTTATGTACAAACCTCATGAATTTCCTTTTACCTCCAGTTTTCTTAATCTTCCGCATGTTTTAACTGTTTGGAAATCAAGGATCCTCCTACTTAGCTGTTAGAGTAGGTGCCCGCACGGCCCGGTGGATTCGATCGTGATAAATTGGTATCAGAGCCCAGGTTGTCGGTCTCTCAGTACAAAAACAAATGTGGAATAGACTCCTGCGGATTGGTGTGTTGACGTCCACATCTAATCTTCAGGAAGCTATGAAGCATTCTAGGAGATCGTTCCTTTTCTTCTCTCCTACTGTGCGGGTTGTCGCTTGTGGTATGGGTTGAGTCCAATTGGTATCTTCATGTTCCAATTGGTATCTCAACAAAGTAAACTGGATATCGTAGTCGCGGCTGAAGGGACACAAGCAAGGTAAATTGGAACTGAGAAGGTTCCAATTGGTATCTGGCCTTAGAGGTTGTATAAATGCATGGATGATCAGCTAATGGTCATTCATGAAGCGAATTAATTAATAATTTTGACTTGCCTGTGTTATGTAGCTTGAAATTGTGATTATGTGCATGGTGTTGTCTGAATAACTGCTGGTGTGTGAAGTGTATTTACTTGAATGCTATGATGTGATTATGTGCACAGTGTTGCCTGTATTGATTTCGATGTGTGCAGTGTACTTGCCTAAATGTTTGAAATTATGTGAGTTATGATTGCTTGGGTTTTCGTGAACTTGTTGTCAGAAAGAGAGTCATCACTTGGTTATGTGCAAAGGTCTAGAGATAAACTACGATGTGATTCGTAAACAGATTATTGACGTGTGTCACAACCGATTATAAACCATGTGATTAATAGGAATATTCTTAGGATGTGCATGCTTGTGGTGTTAAATTGGTGGGAAAAGGTTCTGGAGTGTATACCGCTGGGTTGACCTCGGGGTGGACAATGCCTATCTCAGCTAAGAGGGTTACCCTAAATGCTTAATTATGGCCCTGGGAGTCAATGAAAAACTCTAGGAACAGAGAGAATCCCCAGGAAGTGTTGTCCTGGAAACTAACCCCATCAGGGCCGCTCCCGCCAGAGCGAGACAGGGCGAGACATAATCTCAGCCCTGTCTCCCCTGTTTTTCCCTTGTTTCGCCTATGGACTCTGAATCGTGCATGGGCTAATTTTCCGCAATCCAATCAGTACTCCGCAATAGAACAGTGAGTTATTAATCCTAGCATTTAATTACGGCTATGAAAATAGCAAAAACGAGCATCCATGTGCTTACAAAAACTTAAGGAAAATCAAAAAGGGAAGTAGAAATATTATTTGTTACATCCCCAAGCGAGGAAAATCCAAATCAAGGTCCATGGGGAGGGGGAGTGTTATCATCGGAATCTAGGTTCTCCGGGGCTATCTCGCCAGTCCACGCCTCGCTCAACCAGGGGAACTCCTTAAAGTCCCCTAGCTCGAGCCTAGGAAGCTCCCGTTGGGGGGTGATGCAAGAAAAAATGACCTTAATGGCCTTCCACATCTGGCCCATCATACGGTCCCTCTCTACATTCTTCTTCTTCTCCCATCGCAACTGGCGGTGGAGCATCTCAACCTCAAGGGAAGTGGGGGGTGGAAATGGAGTCGAGGCACTAGTATAGGAGCCTCCCAATCTCCTCCGGACGGTCGCTATGTCCTCCTCCACACGAGCGCCTGATAGTGGGGGCTGAGACTGGGTAGGAAGGGTGTCATCGGCCTCATCATCATCCTCTCCTTCGTCGTCCACCTCAGTCGCTGCTCTATTGCTCCCGGCCCCGTCCGTCTTCCTTTTCTTTCTTCCCGGGGTGGAGGGCTGCATGATCAAAAGAGGATGAAAAGGGGGATCCATAGGAAGTACCTCATCAGTGTCCAAGAGTGGCACCCCCGCCCGCTTGCGCATCGTCGTCACTACTCCAGGCAGGAAGAATGCCTTCTTGTTTCCTCTGTAGAACATCTTCCACTCGGATATGATATGTGCCCCCACATTCAGCCCAATCCCCTGCACAACACAAGCCACCACTAGAGCCCGAGGGAAGGTCACGTCAGTGCGATTTCCCGACGGGCGGATCATCCTAGATACCAGGTGCAACAATCTCTTGGCATCCGGTTACTAGTGAGTACTGGTGATGCCCTCCGTAGTAGCCTAGTTAACCTGGTCCCGGCGCACAGCCTCAACCAGTGTGTCCCGCAGCCAACCCTAATTCATCTCCATCTTTCTGGTCTCGTACTCTGAATTGGAGACCTTCGGCACCTCGAGCATCGTATTGATGAACTGAGTGCTCAGAGGGATGTCGACTCCTCAGATGCAGATGGTAGGGTGAGGATCATCCAAGGGGACAGTAGGGAGTAGGTTATAGAACTCCCTCACCCAGCCTGAGCGTGCGGTAGGGGGAGCCTCTGTCAGCGGACCCCAACCAAACTCCACCAGCTGGGCATGGAAGGCGGGTGCTTTCTCGGCTAAGCCCAGTAGGTGGAAACCCCTCTCACATAAGAATTTGGTGTTCCAGTGATCATGGTGTCTCTCCCGACTTACAACATCAGGGAACCGGACGAAGGGAAAGTTTTCCTCATTAATTCCAGACATGGTTAGACAATCCTGCAAAAATTCATGAAACGTACACGTTAGGACTCCATGGAATTAGTCAATCCCTGGCTAAGAAAAGGGAAAATTTCTATTTGAAGTGGAAAGGGGCAACTGTTCCCCAGGATCGCGCCACAGAGGCCCCGCCACAGCGGGATGAAGGCTGCCACAGCGGGATAGAGGCCTCCAGAGCGTCCTTTATCTGGGTCGAACTTCAGGGCTCGATCATGGCGCCTCTTCACCCCAAAACCTCATTTTAAACAAAGTTTTCACTGGATTAGTGTTTCTACAGTACCCTAGTACCTAAATATGCGAAGACCCTATCGATTCAACCTCTATATGGTGCCCAAATTCAACTTTTACATCAAGAAACTATTCAACTTCCCCCACCCATTTCGAAACTGTTTCGGCCATATTATCGCAAAATCCTTATGCTCAGAACGTTGTGGAGACATTGTGAACGTAAGGGAAGTGTCCATGCTACTTTTTTCTTATCGAATCAAGCAACCCACAAAAACATTTTTGAAAACTACCCCAAGGCCATTCTACCCAACCGATTCTTTTCATACAATCGTTGTTAAGCAAGTATTCAAGTAATTAGAGTTAGGAGCAAGAACCTTACCTTAAGATTGACGTTCGGAGCGAAGCAATTGAGAAAGTTTTTGGAGTTTTTGAGTGGGTATAAGAGGAAATGGGGAAACCATTCTGCTTTCCCCCTTCTAAAACTGATCCTGACCTCCTGCCACAGCGGAAGGGTCCTGCCATAGCGGCCTCGCCTCAGCGGGAATCCTGCCTCTCTGGCAGGGTCAGGCCATGCAAATTGGCGCGTATCTTTTCCTCCATGTGTTGCCTCATTTCCCTAGACGTTTCCCTAGATAATGATCTTTTCATGCCTAAACCTTGGGAACCGCTATATTTCATTATCCAATGACGGGCTGATTCGTAGTTTTGAAGTACTCTAAAGTGGCTCGTGCTTACTCTCCCTCTTGTCATTCGGGGATGAACGAGGGGTAAATTGGTATCTATTGTAATGACCCAAACCGTTGTTAGTTAGGAAGGGAAAAAAACATCATGAGTAACTAGGGCCCACTGTCCCGCCAGAGCGGGGTGATGTCGCTATGGCGGCGGCGCCCCAGCGGGATGGGAGCGTTAGAGCGGGATGGACAGAGGGCATAATTTAATGACGCGAAGTCTTATATTCCCTTTTTTCCCTAAGTGCCAAAAAGAGGTGAGGATCACTCCAGAAACCCTCAAAAGGCTGCTCTAGGCTTGGAAAGGAAGGAGAAACAGAATTCTAGAGCAAGGTTAACGACAACTCGCTGATTCCCGGCCAAAAATCCACCGTCTCTTTGTCCGGAAGCCAGGATTGGAGCTACAATCCCTCTGCATCTTATTGGCGCCCAGGTAGGCTGGGTTTACTTACTTGAGTAGTCGTAAATTCATGCTCACTGTGTAATATATTGCTAATTGATGGTAGAATTCATGTTAGGCCTTCGGGCACAGAAAAAGAGGCGGTTGTACATGTACTCCTAACTGTTAAATAAGATGTGTACCATGGGGGAAAGCCTCGTCCTGTGAACTAGGGGTAGATGATTGTTCAACTTCCCGTTTGTTCTATATATGCTTGTTAATGGCTCCATTGTATGCGAGCATGTAGGGGAATAGGGAAACATGAATAGAACCTAACAAAATAACTAAGTATGGACAATTCCATGCCATGAACATGTTACTTGACTGTGTGACTATGTGAATTGTTCATTATGGGTGTGATTATGGTTGTGGTTGTGCTGACTGGACTGGGTGTCACGTCCGAAACATATATTGGATCGGATGTTACGTTCCGACACATATATAATAGATCGGGTGTCACGTTCCAACACACTAACAGTTTGGGTGTGGGTTCTATGAGAGGACCACTTGTGATTATTACATTCATATCTACCTGTCATGGATATTGGGGAATTGTATATTGCTCCTAAAATGATAATTGAATTTCACATCCTGTATATGTATGTTTATTGTGTTGTAATTACTTGTTTATATTTCGTTTACTAGAATTAACTATGAATGATCAGGCCTAATCGGTATGAGGTATGGTAAGTGGAGACCGAGGGCCTAGATGTTATTATCGGCTATTTTTAGAGAGGATGTCTATGTTCTTAGATTATGAAAAGTGGGGCAGTGTTCATGATGCACAAGTACACAGGTCCTACCTTGGGAAGGGGGTTCGTATTTGGAACGGTTAACGAGCCTTGATAGAGTATACCGTATGGCCAAGGGCTGAATTGTGATACAAAAGAAGCGAGGGCATGTCGTGAGTGGTTGGTCGGGTTGGTAGTGGTTGTATTCGGGAACTCCTCTATGAGATAAAATGGTTAAGCCATAATTCAAGAACAGAGTGAGCAGAGTGATAGAGTAGGAGGTTAGATTCAAGTGTACCAGTATGTTTAAGGTGTACGGGAATGGTTAAGGCAGGAGGATAAAGGTTGAGGGGTGTACTTTCTTATTGCGTGTTTTCTGCTGGTTGATTCCTTTATATTATGCGGTGGGTATCGGTTTGACCGATGATGCCTACCAGTACGTTTTGTTTGTATTGATACTACTCTTTATATGCCATTTGGGATAGTCTAGTTGCAGGGTCAGTAATGTTTCATAGGTGAAGACGAAGACAATCTCCAATAGCTTCTACTCTTACTTCCATGTGGTGGGAGCTGTGTCATTAGTTACTTCATTTTATACCTTGTAATCTTAGAAGCTCTTGTACCTGTTTAGACTAGATCACTGGGGGCGTTATTTAATTACAAATTTAACTCTGGATTGTTTAAAAATGCTTATTTATGTAAAAACCTCATGAATTTCCTTTTACATCTCCAGGTTTCTTAATCTTTCGCATGTTTTAACCATTTGGGAATCAAGGGTCCTCCTACTCCTCCTACTTAGGTGTTAGAGTAGGTGCCTGCACGGCCCGGTGGGTTCGGTCGTTGCTAGTGCTCACAATTGATAACCCTACCTCCAACAACAGGAAAGTTATCTACAGGTCGGAGGTTACACTCTGTCATGATAATGTTTGATAAACCTGAAATTAGTAATGTATGGACAATAATGCTGGGAAAAAACATTTGATTCATTTATATACAATTGTTTGAACTGAATAAGAATTTTTCCTACAGAGAACTATGGATGTACCTTTTAACTTTGAAAATATTGTATTAATTAACAAAAAGTTCTATACAGAGATGCTAGTTGTGGCTATGCCACCATAGTACATGTTGTCGTAACATTATCTATAAAGTTCATACTACAACAAAAACAACTTTTAGCGGTAATAAATAGACACATTAATAAAGAGTGCTAAAGTATTTACCCGCATTAGTTAAGTGCCATTAGATCCAATATCGCTACAGACTTTAGAGACATATACAAAGAGTGCTAATTACCGCTAAAAATATATATTTAGCGGCGATTGAGCTATTGCCATTTATTAATTGCCGCTAAAGATCATTTTTGATGTAGTGTCATATCCCTATTAGTGCTATGAAACGGCATGTTTGGGTACAGTAGCTGTTGTGACCATGTGGACGAATGATTCTCCAGCTTGATCTTCTTACAAAATATCCAACAAAGATTGTGGAGCATCCCAAAAAAGAGTCATCGAGCTTGCCATAGTCATATTGGTGGTTATAATGGATGCTAGCCTATCTGCTAGTTTGTTTTGCTCTCTATATGCGCTACGATAAAGTATTACGGAGGTCTCTGTTACTCTACATGACCTAGATTTTTCTTACCTTTCTTTAGACTTTTCCTAAGTGAACCAGGTTGCCTAACGTGTTTCAATGACAAAGTAAAGACAGTAAAGTAAGAACACAATATTTTACGTGGAAACACCCGGCTCAAAAGGTGTAAAAACCACGACCTGTTCCTCAACAGGATTTACCCCAACTTCACTAAATATCAATGAGTCTAAACAACCAACAAGATTACAAAAGTTATGTAACCTAAAGATTAATCAACTAATCTCTATTCTAGAACAAACCTCCAAGGTGTGTGTTCCCAATGTCTTCGAGTTGCCCTCAACTTGAAGACTAAGATCCTAGATTCAGTTTATAAATCACTGAACTATCAATATAATAAAATCACAAACACTAAGATACTTCCTAGTGTCTGTTCTTCAATGTTCTCCGTTCAGCAGCACCTTGAAAGTCAATCACTCAATTGCTTCTTGCTTTGTAAGTGCGTACTGAATATGGACGCCTCTCCTCCTATTTACGCTTTTGCTTTCGCAGATCTTCTACTCCTTCCCAGACTCTTCTTTCATTCACAACTCTATTTCATTTAGAGTTCTTCTCACAATGAAACTCCTTTATGAAATAGATGTCTTCCTTGAAAACCAACGTTTGAGATTACATTGCCAACGTGTTCCTTGCATTTCGTCATTTATCAAAACAATACTTATCCAAACAAATTCTCCCTTTTTGATGATGACAAACTTATGTCCATTTTATACATTCTTCTCAACTTTGCTATTTTGACCTATTAACATTTAAGCATGGAACACTTGGATAAACCAGATTAGTTATGGGTTATAAATAAAGCACACCCTTTTCTTCCCCCTTTTGGAATCATCGAAAACGGTTTCAAGATAAATAATAAGGATATAAGTATATAAAGGAGTAATATCCAATCTGCACCAAAATATGGTTATCAAGATCATAACCGAATCAACTAAAAATACTGATTAACATAGAAAATATTACCAAGAGCTGAATTAGTGTACGAAGAGAAAAAACATATCATAGAATACAACCAAAAGGCATTAAACATCTTAAAGAGAGAGCACACACAACATAAGATTCACAAAAACAACATAGTGGAGCAGAGAGACAAAATGAAGAAAGGTTTCAAGGGGCTAAGGTGGGATTTTGAGCAGTCATCAACTGAGTCAGGTGGAGCACAGTGGCGATATTTGTTGTCCTCTCCTGAGCAAGTTCATTTTGTAGAGCCACTACTCGAGCTTCCCAAGTCTCCTTTTCTAATTGATGATCAAACATCATAACTGTCACTCTCCGAGGCTACCCCATTGACGTAAACACGGGACATAAGATCATGAGTGACCCCAAGCTAACCTTGAGCTGGCATATCATAAGCACACTTAAAAGAAATATTGTGCGGAAGCTTAAAACATGAGATAAACTAAATGATGGGGAATACCCAATCTAAGTCTGAATAGATAAATACTGGAAAAGAGTTTAGAACACTGAACTATAACTCAAAAGCTAAAGTTGAATCTGTCTATGTCTGAAATAAGCCTCTAACTGACTAGAGATGCTAGGACATGTCCCCAGCTAACTCTAGTAAAAACTGAAACTAAAATGAAAGACTGAAATAGGAAACATGTCTATTGTCCTCGAAGAATGAGGACTCACCATTGAAGCTGTTGAACTGGAGATCGGGAACCGATCTATGCGTGATCTGGATGCTAAGTACCTGAACCTACATCATAAAAGGATCTAGCGCAGAGTATGCATCAGTACTTGGAATGTACTGAGCATGCATGATAGAATAAAAGCTGAACAAAACATATAAACTGAAGCAACATACCGAACAATGAAATAATCTGAACATGATGGAAATACTGAGATGTACTGAAATGAACTGAACTGAATGCAATGACCAAGTACATAACATGCTAAAACTGAATACTGAAGTACAACTGAGAAACATGGTCAAATGCATTAAAATCTGACTATGGGAGCTACTAATAACCGACATAAAACCACGCGAGCTAAACGTGGAGTCCGATGTATACGCCCTATCGAGAGGACCCAATATACCCTACCAGAGGTATAGAGGCATGACTTGCGTGATCACTAAAATGATACCCAAAGAGGGGACTTATAAACCTATGGGGGCACGTAGTTCTGGGACAATTTGGGTACGCTGAACCCTAGTCCACTTGGTCTAAGCCTACTCCCAGCTAGAAATATGAACAATGTAACATAATTGAATTATACTGGATAGCTCATTATTCTGCATGCTAACTGAGAATGCGAAATTTATAACTGACAATGAAACATTTGAAATCTGAGGCATGTATATCTATTTAAACTGACCTAGCTAGTGTAATTCATGAACTAAACGAATCTACACCACTAGGGCTCTTAATTTCATGCAAGAAACTAAGCAATAATGTTACAACAATACGATAATCTGATTTGGAATATTCTAACAGCTAAATCACAACAATTTCTAAAGTTCAAGAAACCCTAGGTCTAGATAATATGAAGGGAATCAATAATCTGACTAAATTCTAGGGACCTACTGGATGAAAGGAACCCACTAGTGAAATCCCAGATACCTGGTGAACAATTTCAGAGAGAAACCTTCCGATTTCAGGGCTGGAACTGATGAAAACTTGTTGCATTCTTGGAAGGGCTTGGTCGACTATTTCTTATCCTCTTACTCTGGTTTGATCGATTATTTAGAGAATGAATTGACTAGGGTAAGTTTTGATTAAGTTACTAGGCTAAAACTGACAAACCACGTAGTTTAGGGGTTAAACGACGTAGTTTAGGGGTCCAACACATAGGAGAAAATACCAAAACGACCCCAACTTAAAAGATTTCGGGGCCACCAAAGGACCGTGGACAGACCGACGGTCCGTCTTAGCAGGCGTCGACTGGGGTTCTGGGAGCTGGAAATTGGTCGACCCTTAGCTGAATTTTTTTTGGGGGTTCTGGGAGGGGGTTTTAGGTGGCTAACCACGGACCCTACCTATGGTTCGTGGGTCACCCTACAGTCCGTAGGTGGCTACCGTGGGTGGCACCTACAACTTCTGAAAATCTGTTGTTTGGTCTGTTTTCAGATACGGGGTGTTACAATAGCTGCTAGTTCATGTTCTTTCTCAGCAAGCTGATTTTTCAATCGCTGAAGAGGAGAGTGAAGACGCCTCATAGAAACAGGAAGAGCCATATGATTCACCTGACCTACTACATCCTTAACAGTTTGAGAATCCCACACCTGAACTGGCACATCAAAGGCCTCAAAGATGGAAGCCATCCAGAACTCATATGGAAGAGCATGCCCATTTTTATCCTTATTAAAAACTCTGTGCATATGTTTGATGATCAGAGAGGGTAAGTCAATAGGTACCTCCATGTCCAATATCTCCATCAGAGTGAGATCAGAAAGTTAGCCTGCGTCCGTCGTTGTTTTCGCTGCTGGATAATCTTATGAACCACATCAAAATAGAGCTGATGTAGTGGAGACATCTCATTCTTCTCAACACAACGATGATGAGTCAGATTAGGCTTTGAAGAGAACTTTCGACAGATACCTAGGGCAGAGGACTAGTCAGGCAAATGAGGCCATTCAAGCTTCACATAATGACCCCACCCTTTAGAAGGAATGTCCAATATCCGAGCAACATAAGTAGGGACCAAATCAATGAGAGTGTTTCTCATAGTGGAAGTAAAAGATAGACCATCACTCTTGCCATTTATGTAAAATTCAGTTACCTCCCTCTTTGCCAACCTACGTTGGGTATCTCCCTGAAGAAAAAAAGCTGACCAACCTTGGTCCTCCAATTTAGATAGTAACATAGCCATCTCAGGACCTCCAAATCCAGTGAACACTCTTCCCCTAAGAATCAATTGCTGACGGAAGTGAATGATTCGATCAAGCTGAGCGGAAGATACTGAGGGATTGGACTGGGTTAGATTCTCAGCATCAGAACCAGACAAGGAGCTAGAGGAGGAAATAGGGGAAGAAACCTATTTCTTTTTGGATGTAGATGAGGAATTTCTTGAGGATTGGACTTTGGGTACAAATTTGGAAGAGGGTGTAGAAAAAGAGGATTTGTGGCTTTTGGGGAGGGCTTTGTCCTAGAGCATGAAGATTTTGAAGCAATGTGTTTTCCACGCCTAACTCTACTAATAACAAGATCATCATCAGAAAGGACAATGTCAGGGGTTGTAGGGAAAGTTCTTGTAGAAGCACGGGTCCCTTTGCTTGCTGCCAATGTGCAAGCCAGCAAGGGATTACGACTTACAGAGCTCCAATATTCAAACCCATCTAGTACGAACCCAATGGGTGCATGCTCTCTTGATTCCCTCTCACTCGATGCTTCAGGAAGAAGAACTAGAAGGAGTTCCTGAAAGTGGATTTCCTCATCAGTTGGGCTAGGTGGAGGGCCATTGAGCGATACAATATGGGCGATTCCTTCCACAGAAATCAAGATAATATCGGGAAGAGGTGCCACACTGACTAAGGCTAGAGAAGTATCAGATGACTTCAAGATTTCAGTTTCTCCAGGGGATTTTGGTGAAGACGCCATATCTAATGATTCAAGCTTTTGGTGAATATGGGTAATGAAGAAAAGTATTTGGGAATTAGAGAAGGAGCTTTGGGGAGGTGAACAGACAAAAGGATGGGTGATGTGATGGTGACAGTTTTTTGAGCAAAATAGAAAAGAAGGGGAGACGAAGGTTTTGGATTTTGGCGGTTAGTATTAATGAGAGTGAGAAAAGATAAAATAACCATGTTATTAATGTGTATCAGCATGTGTGACTCAAAATAAAAAAAAACATTTTATACTTGAGGTGTACTCCACGATTTGCTAAGCTAATTTGTACCTATATTTCACTGCTTAGAGTAACAAAGATCCATGAGAATTTGTAAGAGCTGATAAGGACAAAATTGATATACAAGTTAATGTATTTGATAGACTAGATAATTTATCACTTCATAGCTTAAGAACTTATTAATTCGTATAGCGACAATTTTCTAACCAATCATTGAGGGAGGGAAATTATACAATCTTAATCATCCCCAAGTCTAGTCTATTTTTCTCAGAGTGCTCTCTACTTAATGCTTTGGTAAAAATGTCAGTGATTTGTTCCTTAGTGGAGAAAAACATTATTGATATGTGACCTTTCTCTACATTGTCTCGCAGAAAATGGTGTCTTATATCAATGTCTTTTGTTCGTTTATGTTGCACAGGATTCTTTGCTATATAAATAAGACTAGTATTGTCCAACATTCAATCCAAAATCCAACAGTTGTTGTTTGATCCATAGCAATTGTGCACAACAAGATCCAACCGCCACATATTTTGCCTCAGCAGTGGACAAGGCTACAGAATTTTGTTTCTTAGTGGACCAGGATATCAAACATGTTCCAAGGAAGTGAGCCATACCTGTGGTACTTTTTCTGTCGACCAGGTATCCAACATAATCAGCATCTGCCTAACCAACAAGATTGAAGTTGCTTCCTTTGGAGTACCAAAGTCCAGATCAGTGGTTTCTCTGAGATACTTGAAAATTCTTTTAACGGATTTAAAATGAGATTCTTTGGGATTTGCTTGAAACCTGGCACAGAGTCCTACACTAAACATGATATTAGGTCTACTTGCAGTAAGGTTCAAGAGAGACCCAATCATTCCCTATACACCTTTTGCTCGACAGATGCACCTGTTTCATCCATATCCAGCTTAGTAGCAGTAGCAATACGAGTATCAATTTCCCTTACTTCATTCATGTTGAATCTTTTGAGCAATTCCTTCACATACTTCTGTTGATGAATCAAGGTGCATGTGGGTGTTTGCTTGATTTGTAATCCAAGAAAGAAATTCAGTTCACCCATCATGCTCATTTCAAACTCTCCACTCACAAGTTTAACAAACTCTTGAATCATCAGACTATTTGTAGATCCAAAGATTATGTAATCCACATATACCTGCACAATCAACAAGTCTTTTCCATTTGTTTTTAGAAAAAGAGTGTTGTCGATTTTACCTCTTGTGTGACCATGGTCTAGTACAAACTTAGATAGTCTTTCATACCATGCTCTTGGAGCTTGCTTCAACCCATACAAAGCTTTGTCTAGTTTATAGATATCACGACCCGAGTCTACACCCTGGATGTGGCCGGCACTCAAGAACCATTCCTGGTCTCCAAGCGAACCCTCATCCTGGCTGACTACAAGCGGAAGACTAACTTGAGCATACATAAGCATAAAATTGAAAGAAATGTTTAAAAACAAATTATTGAATCTCAAAACTTTGCTGAATATACTTAGTATGAAACATGAGTTTTAAATAAAATATCTCAAACTGAAAGACTCTCCAAAACTGTCTATCTATGAAGCCTCTACTATTAAGGAAGGATGTCGGGACAAGACCCACGACACCTCAAAACTACTAACTGGAAAGTAACTGTGAAGTCCTCTGGAATACAAGAAGGCTCACCAAAGCTAACTGGAGTGTAGAATGATCCTAACGAAGCGCATGTTGATAATCATGAACACCTATATCTGCATCATAAAAGGATACAGGTCGAATGACATCAGTACATGGAATGTACGAGTATGTAATATAGCTGAGTAAACAAATAACTGAACTAAATGACTGAAAGCAACTCAACTGAATCAATACATGAACATGAAGTGAAAACCATTTAAGCTTTACAATAAAATATGCAATGAAAGAAACATGAAAATAATATACGTTACTTGTGGGGAGTTTCTCTAACCGACAACCATTACCATGAGCCTAGTAATAATACAACGTTTCGCCTCACATTTCCAGGGCCAACCTATACTTTGCTGGGGTATAGGATGATATTGTGACTATGGATCTATCTAATTTTCCCTCTCAGAGGCATTGAGGAGTCGCATGAAGAATCAATGCTATCATATCCTACGGTGGCTACGTAGTTCTATGGGACTTCTGAATCATAAAAGACTCTAAACAAATCAACACAAGGATCTCAATAACAATATAGAAACTCAATACTTAGGAATATAATTTCAAAAAAAAAAATAGAAATTCAAGAACTCAAAATCAACTTAGCTCAAGAATACTCAAATATAGGGGTAGAATCCTAGATTTCTCTTTTACTGATTTGAAAGTAGATGTAGGGCGTGAGGACGAACTAGTCCAACACTATGATAGCCTTACATACTTGAAAGAACAAGGTTCTTGAAAATCTTGAAGAATCTTGAAAAAGAACTTGGTTAGAAGCCTTGAAGCCCTAGGTTGAAGGTAAAAATCAAGAAAACCTTTCGTGAGATTCCTGAATTAGTTTCTTGAAATCTCTATTGCCAAGATTTATGATTTTCATTAGTGATTCATAATTGTATGGATAAATTTGATTTTGAAAGAATGGAATTCTCGGAGAAAAATTTACCTTGAAGAAGAATCTTGAAAAAGATGGAAAGAATCTTGAAAAAGATTGAAAGAATCTTGAATGGAGTCTTCTACTTTGATTTTTCCTTAGGGTTTTGTCTTAGGGTTTGAGAGAGAAGAGAATGATGGATTAAAAGATGGAAATAGGATTGTTTAGGGCTTTATAAGAGTTAAGAAATCCATTTTAAGGTTTTTCCTAGTTGTATAAGCAGAAGAAAATTACTTATTTAGAATTTCTCCGCGGCTAAAACGGAACTGTACTACACCAGTTACTAAAATGATCATAACTTTTTATTCAAATATTGGATTGACGCGAAATTGGTGGCGTTGGAAAGAGAATTCAAATACCTTTAATTTGATAGATTATGGGCCATATAAATCTTTATATTCTAGGAGATATAGTCGTTTGAAGTTGACCTATGTAGAATCCTACACCAAAACTTAATCGGTAAGGACACTTTCAACTTAACTTTGTGCTAGGAGATTCTAGTTAACTTAATTAATATCCAAAATCATTCCCACACTAAAGAATTTACTTTTACACATAGGAAATTTAAGAATCACCCAATATTATCCTACAAGTAAATGAAGAATGGTTCGAGTCTTAACTTAGAAATTTTCGGGGTGTTACAACATGATTAGGGAACTCGGGATTTTCAAAGCCAAGTGGTTGTTTTACATATACTTCTTCTTTCAAATATCCATTCAAGAATGCACTCTTCACATCCATTTGATAGAGAGTGAACTCTTTAAAAACATCAAATGCAATAAGTAATCGAATAGCTTCACGTCTTGCTACAGGAGCAAAAGTCTCATCATAGTCGATTCCTTCTTCCTAATTGTACCCCTGAACCACCAACCTTGCCTTGTTTCTTATGATTGTTCCATTCTCATCTACTTTTTTTCTATATACCTATTTTGTTCCAATCATTGTTCTCCCTTCAGGTGGTGGAACAAGATGCCATACCTTACTTCTCTCAAATTGATTGAGCTTCTCTTGCATTGGTAGTATCCAATATTCATCAAGAAGAGCCTCCTTCACCTTTTTGGGTTCAACCATGGACACAAAAGCTTGAAATGTACATAAGTTCTTCAAGTCTGATCTGGTAGTGATTCCAGATGTTAGGTCTGTAAGAACATTATCAATTGGATGCGATCCTTGATACTTGTAGCTTTTTACAATCAGCCCTAAAGAGATCTCAGCAGTATCTACTACATTTTGCTCTACAATATGACCAGTATCTTGAATTATTGTTCCAAATGTCTGTGTGCTCTCTCTGATTGC
Source organism: Solanum etuberosum (assembly GCA_029582245.1). NCBI lineage: Eukaryota > Viridiplantae > Streptophyta > Magnoliopsida > Solanales > Solanaceae > Solanum > Solanum etuberosum. The sequence goes on along the minus strand of JAJONR010003335.1, from coordinate 12,233 downwards.
TCAACTCAGGGACCAGGTTGCTCACCTTGTTCCTGCCTGTGTTCCTCAATTTCATTATCACCCTGCATGTTAGTCTCAAACAAAGAGTTGTTTTCATCAAAAATATCATGCACACTCTCTTCAACACATTTTGTTCTTTTATTCAAAACCCTGTACGCTTTACTATGTGGAGAGTATCCTAGGAAGATTCCCTCATCACTCTTTGCATCAAATTTTCCCAGGTTATTTTTCCCATTTTTATGAACAAAACATCTGCAACCAAAAGTCCTTAAGTGAGAGATATTTGGTTTTCTACCTTTGAGTAATTCATAGGGAGTCTTCTCTAAGATAGGACGAGTCATGCACCTATTGATAATGTAGCATGCAATACTAATGGCCTCAGCCCAGAGATTATTTTCAAGATTATTGGCAATCATCATAGTTTTGGCCATGTCTTCTAAAGTCCTGTTTTTCCTTTCAACTACTCCATTTTGTTGAGGAGTCATAGGAGCAGAGAAATTATGATCTATTCCATGAGATGAACAGAGTTCTAAGAATTTTGCATTTTCAAATTCTGTTCCATGATCAGATCTTATGAAAATCAAGGACAGTCCTAGATTTTTCTCCATTTTCTTGATAAAAATAGAGAAAATATCAAAGGACTCTTCTTTAGAAGCTAGGAAAAGAGTCCAAGTGAATCTAGGAAAATCATCAATAATGACAAAGACATACTTTTTTCCTCCTCTGCTTCTTACCCTCATTGGTCCGCATAGGTCCATATGTATCAATTCAAGGCACTTGATTGTACTTACCTGGTTCTTTGACTTGAAGGATGATCTCACTTGCTTCCCCCTTACACATGCACCACAAACTCTGTCATTTTTTAATTTGGTTTTAGGCAAGCCTATAATCATCTCCTTTTCTAACCGTTTGTTTATTTGTTTCAAACTTGCATGTCCAAGTCTTTTGTGCCATAGTAAGGGATCATTAGCGATTACACTGAGGCACTTCAGATTTGTGCCCGACATTCCCATGATGTCAGCTTTGTACACATTTCTGTGCCTTTTAGTTGTTAAGACAACTTCCTTTGTATCCAGCTTTTCAACCCTGCAACCTTCAGAAGTAATAATTACTGTATTACCTTTGTCGCATAATTGAGAGATGCTGAGGAGGTTATGTTTTAGCCCATTCACATGGTACACTTCTTCCAGTGCTTTGGATTCAGACTTTCCAATCTTCCCGACTCCTACAATAGTACCTTTCTTTTCATCTCCAAATGAAACATTATTTGCCCCTTTAAATGCAGTGAGTGAAAGGAATTTATGTTTGTCTCCAGTCCTATGCTTCGAACAAGCACTATCCATATACCAGTGCTTGCTTCATTTCACTTTTGCCTACAAACATTTTAAAGGTTAGTTTTAGGAACCTAAACTAGCTTGGGTCCTTTCCAATGATTGAAGGGGGTGAATAAGATTTCTTTTTGCCCAATTTGGTAGCCAATTTTTGTTCCTGTTTTTCTGATTGGTTTTAAAACAGTTGTTAGTTGCTAATTCAGCACTCTTATTCATAGAGTTTTGTCTAATGATTTAGCATCGGTGCATCCAGTTTTCCATGTCTCTTTATTGAAGAAGTATATTAGAGATTTCGATGTCCATCGTACCTTTGAAAGGTTTGAGAGTTAAAGAGAATCTTTCCTATGAAGAGGTTCGGTTGAGATTTTAGACCGGCAAGTCCGAAAGTTGAGAAATTAAGAAGTTGCTTCCGTGAAGGTTCTTTGGAGGAATCAAGTAGTTGAGGATGCTACTTGAGAGGCCGAAGCCAATATGATGTCCTAGTATCCTCATATATTCCCCTCCGTTCCTATTCTAGCTTAAGGTATTAGCTCATCATGGCTTATTCTTTCAGATTCATGCGTTTTAGTTATTCTCATGTTTTCATATTGCTGCATGTTCATGAAAACTTGATTTTTGATGTTATGATGTAGCTTGGAGTAATTCGCCATGTTTATATGCATTTTGATGAAAATTTGCATTAATGTTGGGTTAGTAGTTTCTCTTCTACTCTATTCATGATAGATTGAGTCTCATTCGAGGACGAATGTTCCCAAGAGAGAGATATTGTAACACCTCGGAAGTTGGAAAGTTGAAAGGAAAAGAAAAATGCAGAAAATTGACTAAAGTAGTGGTCTACGAGTCCGACCTACAGAACGTAGGAAGTCATATGGGCTATAGGAAGTGAACCCTGGAACCCAAGATGAGTTTTTTAAAAATCAAGTCCCAGTAACTCATTCAACAGTTTACCAGGACGGTCCGTCGAATGTTCTACGGACCGTAGGAAGGTCCAGCAGAAAGGTTCCAGACTTAGTGAAATTTCGAAGTGAAATTTGAGTTGACCGTAGAATGGTTTCATGGTAAATGATTGAATATTTAGATTTCTAAAGTTGGTTCTACGAGTGACCAGGACGGACCATAGAAATTCCTACGAATCGTAGGTCACAACCGTAGGTCCCTCCGACAGTTATAAGTAAAGGAAATTTGGGTCCTTTCTAATGCATTTAATACCTATACTACGTTGTTTTACCCCTAAATCTCAGCCCTATAAATACCCTTCACCCTTAAAAATTTCCCAACTCTTTTATTCCCTCAAATTCCTAAATTCTCTCCAAAGTTTTCTCCAAACATCCTCTCTCTAGATTAAGGAAGAAGAAGCTAGGGTTCTTTAAGTTCAAGTCTCATTTCTTCATCATTTCTTAGGGTTCAATAAAAGTATATATGGAGTTCAATAAGGGGTTACATTCACCCATTAAGTCCCTAAAGATTCTTCAGTTCTCCAATTAAATTTCAATTCAATTGGTTAGGTTTTCATTTAATTCCTCATGGGTTCAAGTTGTATGGGTTTAATTATTTGATTTTGATCATATTATGATGATATATACTCAATTACATTCTTTTCAACTAATTTCACATGAATCCATGCATTGATTATGATTTTGACTATAACCCTGATTGATATGAAACTATGAAGAAAGCTTTGAAGCTATGAATGATGTTTTCATGAACTTATGCACGATTTATGAAAAGAAAGGTTTTATGATCTAGGTTGCTCTAGATGAGCATCAATGAAATTATAAAAGGTTTTCTCACAACTTAGGAATCATGGTTTGTGAAAGGTTTTCTCACTTAGCCTTGATTCCAGATTTAATGAGCTACTCTATGGTGCTTTTAGTTTGGATTAGTAATTAAATTTTACTATTCCTTGTATGATGATAACTTTATGAAAATGACTATTATGTTAGTATTTAACTTAGCATTGAGAGAACTTTGAGGTGGAGGCTCAAATAGGTTAGTCTCTAGTAGCAACCTCTAGTTCCAAACTACGTGCCCCCGTAGGTTTGCCTTAAATGGCTTAGCTAGTTGATCCACATATAGCATATGACATGATATGTAGTTCTACCTTAGCAAGTAGACTCTCCCTTCTCGATGTGGGAGTTACATCGAATCCCATGTATAGCTTGCATGATCTATGTCGGTTAAAACTAATATCCCACAAAATGAACTAAGTTACTTTCAAATATTTTATGCAGCTTCTTTATGATTTTAAGATGCATGACTATGTTCACAATTTACGATTCTTCTTAAATAATTTTACTATGTTTAGCTTGGTCATGCATATCATATTTTCGATTATGTCTCCTTATGATCCTATTCCATGTTTTTATGCATTCCTCTCATACGTAGTACATTCCATGTACTAATGCATACTTGTGCCTACATTCTTTCATTAATATAGGGCGTGACGATTCCTCTCCTACCATTCGTGGTTAGGCGATCATCTTAGAGATTGAAGACTTGATGAGTCCTCATACTTCAAGGACAATGTCAAATTTATTGCTTTCCTTATGTTTTAGTTTTTAGAATTTGTACGTACTGTACGGGTCACGTCCCAACCACTCTTTGATGTAATCGATGTCTTGTCAAGTCTTTGATGTACTTCCACTAATATTTCAAACTCTTTGCTTCTTATGAGATTTCTTATTTTTCTCTATTGTGTTGTGTCTATGCATGTCAAGTGACTTGTGTAGGGCCTTTCAGGGTATTAGACGACATGTCACGTCTAGGGTATACTTTGGGTTGTGACACAATACAACAATGACTTCAGATTTATGTTGCACCAAACAGAGCCAAGTATAACTACTATGATCATCAACTATAGTAACAAAATAATGTTTCATGTCATAAGAGAAGACTTTATAAGGACCCCAAATATCTATATATATCAACCAAAATATGGCATTAGAATGACTACCACTAATAGGAAATTTGAATCTAGCCAGCTCAGCCAATGAGGGCATATTTTAACAGGCTTATGTGCATTGTATATGTCTTAACTATTGGTATGAGATCTAACACACTCATAGATGGATGTCCCAATATCTTGTGCGAGATACTATCATCTTCTACTTCCTGATCTCTTGATACTGTTAGACAAGTTGTCCATTGTCCTATTTATTGTAACACTCCGGAAACTAGTAGGCTAAACTAGAGCATGAAGTTATGGTTAGAGCCTTGAAATGTACCTCCCCGTACCTTAAAATGAGTGTTTTCGTGTTAGAACATCAAGGGTCAAACCCCAAGGACCAACCTTGGATCCTTGAGGAATGCACCAAAAACATGCCTGGGCAGTGACCCACGAGGGGCCACTCACACCCCGTACCCCCCCACACCTCGTGGATGAGGGGCCGTGGATGGAGGTAGCAAATTCAGGTCCCAGAACCCCAACCCACGCTTCACCAGCACGGTCCGTGGGTCCAACCACGGTCCGTAGGTGAGGGGGTCATGGTCATGCCTGGAAACCGTTTTATGAGTTAGTTAAGGGGTGTTTTGGGGTTTTCCACTTTTAAGTTAATATTAAGTGACGTCGTTTTGTATTAATTTAGACTAACTAGATAATGTTTTAAGACCCCTAAATCTATTCATCTCCCTCATAATTTCTAAATTCCCAAATCAAAACCAATTTCCCTCAAAATCTTCTCTATAGAACTCCAAGGAAGAAGAAGAAGAAAGTCAAGCTAGGGTTTGAAGAAGAAGGATTTTTCACTCGATTTCGTGGGAATTATTCAACAAGGTATGGTAGTCCTTCATCCATGGATAGTCTTCATCCATGGAGTCCCCCCAAACTCAATTTCAAAATAGTAATTTCCCCCAAAAAGCTAGGGTTTTACTCCAAGTAATGGATTCCTTTAAAAAATGATTCTATTGATTTAATTACTTTATATTAAGATTGAATTGATGTTTTGTTATGGTTTATGATGAAATCTCCCAAGAATACATGAAATCCTCATATTCTCAATTTATGACTTGTGATGTGGGTGAATTGATTAAAGAAGAGTACTATGAGATTATGCTTATAGCAATTTAGTTAATTGAATCATGTTACTATCCATGTCTAATGTAGTAATTCTAGATGTGTTGATTGAATATGATCTATGGTCCTTGAAGGGAAAAGTATGAGAATTATGCATGATTATGAGAATTATGCATGATTATGAGATTTATGTATATGCTTTAAGAACACTTTGAGAGTGAAGTGTGCATGATTATGATGATGTTGTTGTGTTGATTGAAAGGCTATTCTCATGAACACATAATGAACATAATGTGAAAGTTTTTCTCACACGATGACGATTCTAAGGTTGAAAGTCTATTCTCACCTAATTGAATCTAATGTTATATGTAGACATGGACGGTGAAAGGTTATTCTCACGCATGATCTAATGAGCTATCTTAATGAAACAAGTTATGACTTAATGAGTACTCCTAGGGATGAATTCTTATCACCGAGTGGATATCGACTATGAGATGGAAACCTTTCCATGAGAAAGGTTGGGATTCTAGAAGCAATCTCTTGAGATGGAAACCTTTCCGTGAGAAAGGTCAGGTTTCTAGTCTCCTTATCCCATCAACTATGTGCCCCCATAGGTCTTTAGCTAGTGGATCCACCTAAAATCTAATATGATGATGGTCTTACATTAGGCAAGTTGGACAACCCTTTTCGGTGTGGGTAACACCGGATTCCATGTTAAAATCACATGGTCTATGTCGGTTAAGGCTCATTCCCACTATGAACAAGAAGATGATTTATGAACTATGGTTACTCAAGAAGCTTTACTTAGCATGGTTAGGATTATGGGATGTTATTCATGCATTGCACAAGTAGACTTTGAGGGTACTTATGGTATGTTGCACTATGACATGATGATTTATGTAATGAACATGCTTATGACTTATGCTTTTCTATTCTCTTTGAAATGATGCTTTAACTTAGTAAATTGCATGCATTCAACAAAAATGTCCTTTTTAACATGTTTTCAAGGTTTTTATGCATGACTATCATACTTAGTGCAACTTTGTACTAACCCATATTTTCTACATTTTTTCACAAAGTGTAGGGTCGGTTCTCAAGGTGGTCCCCATTGTGGCTAAAGCTTGGAATTGATCATTCTCCTTGCTTGTTTGGTGATTCCTCATGGTTCGAGGATGGATTCTATCATTGTAGTTTCATTCTTGTATTTTCACTTTTGGATTATGTTATTTTAGGGTTGTGTCCCCATTTGAGTTCTCAATTGTAATAGATGGCCAAATGAGACAAGTCTAGACTTTCGCTATGCTTTTATGAAAAGAATTTAAAACTTAAAATGTGTTTTATTCTTTATTGTTCTTTACTTATGTTATGATATGCTAAGTGGATTACATGGTGCCTTTCGGGATTCTATGTGCCTTGTTACACCTAGGGGGTACCCTTAGGTCGTGACAAACTTGGTAATCAGAAAAAAAGGTTTAGAATGATTCTAGGATGATGTCTCATAAGCCACGTCTAGTAGAGTCTTGTTCATGAGTGTGAAGCGCACCACATTTATGAATGAGAGGCTATAAGATGTTTAGGAAACCACACTTCTTTCACTACTCTTAAGTCGTGCCTTAGAGTTTAATTCTATAAAGTCCCTCTCCTAATCCTTCTCTTGTGTCTTCGGGAAATGAATACACGAAGGTCTAACGTAAGAAGATCGGAGGGTGACAATGTGAATGAGGAAGCTCTTCAAGGTAATCAAGCTCCTCAAGCTAATCAAGCTCCGATTAATCCTCCGGTTATGTCGGATGTTGAGGTTAGGTCGGCTTTCCTAATGTTGGCCCAAACCATGATAACCCAACCCAACAGAGATGTTGGGACTCATGTGAACCCTAATGTGAATTTGATCGCTTCAAGGGTTAGGGATTTTACTAAAATGAACCCTCCCGAATTTTATGGATATAAGGTAGAGGAGGATCCCCAAAGGTTTATCGATGAGGTTTATAAAGTGCTTGACGTTATGGGGGTGTCTTCGGAAGAGAAGGCGGAGTTAGCCGCCTACCAATTGAAAGATGTGGCTCAAGTTTGGTATGAATAATAGAAGGGTTACAATTCTTGATCGCGATGTCCGGAAGCTGAGGACAAATGGATAAAGTTCGTGAAAATTTAAATGGAAGCAACGTCCGGATGAGGAAGCTATTTGGGAAACCGAAAAGGACATACGAGACAAGTATCCCCAGTTATTCGACGATTCAGATACTACTCTACTCTTACCTTATCCAAGTTTTTCCTAGTTTATCACTCGGGGATGAGTGATGGGTATATTGGTATCTATTGTAACGACCTGTTCCCGTCGTTATGGAAAAGCCAATAGGGAAAGAATTGGGCCAAAAAAACTTTCGGGTAGTAACTTGGGAATTCCTAGCTTAGTCCAGATTTGGACAAAAATTGATTCAGGGAGGTGTAGGGAAATCTGGTAATGAATGATAGATTTAATTATGAATTCGATCACACGAGTAGATAGCTAAGACGTTAAGAAGCCCATACGACTTTACGAAATCAAATTCGGGCGAGTAGAACTCTCGAAACTAATCTTAGCGTGAATGGGTAGTTTTTGAACGTCAAGGGGTGAAGGTGTGTTGTGAAATGGGAGTTTGGAACTCAAATTCTGACTTTCTATCTCCGTGCAAGCCGCCAGGGTAGGGTTAGTTCCGCCAGGGTGGGGCCACTTTGGCAGGTTGGGTCCCGCTGTAGCGGGCAAGTCGCGACTAAAGTCGGGGAAAAACTCCAATTTCGTTATTTTTCTGCAAACTTTGTTCTTAAGAACTAGGAGATGACCCAGCGCAATTTCTTGATAGTTTTCCATGATTTTTGGTGCTAAAGGTAAGGATTTTACTCCCCTAATCCGTATTTCGATCTGTAGAACTTAGATTCTTGGGTAATTATCGTTGGGGTAGGGTTTTGGCCTGAAGTTGATGGTCGGAAAAAGTCCTAGCTACACCTTAGGATCATGGGTTTGGTCTTGGGTTATTGGGTTTGTTATAATCCGGGTAAATTAGACCTTAATTATTGATCCTTGCTTAATTGATTATTTTTAGACCACGAACAAGCGAAAAGAATCCGGAAAGGGAAGGCTCAAGAGTCTTAAGAGGATTCAAGCTTGGTTTCGAGGTAGGTGATGATTTGATTTCCTGTTTGTGTGATATATGCCAGTTGATTGATACATTGTATGCATGCGTGTATGTGAATAGGGAAATGGGAATTGAACCTAATGAAATGATTATGTGTGAACAATACATGCCATGAACCTATTACTTGATTGTATGATTTGAGTATTGTTCACTATGGGTGTGATCGTGATTGTGGTTGTGCTGCTTGGGTTGGGTATCATGTTCCGACACATACATTGGATCGGGTGTCCCGTTCCGACACATACGTTGGATCGGGTATCACGTTCCGACACATACATTGGATCGGTTGGATCAGGTGTCACGTTCCGACACATACATTGAATCGGGTGTCACGTTTCGACACAATAACAGTTTGGGCGTGGGTTCCATGAGAGTACCATTGTGATTGTTATTTTATTTCTACTTGGCATTGATAATGGAAGACGGTATGTTGCTCTAAATTGATGACTAAACTGCATTCTGTATATGTATGCTTATTATGTTGTAATTGCTTGTGTGTATTGTGCTTATGGGAGTGGCCGCGTGATCCTACCAGTACATTGTGGTTGTGTACTGATAATACACTTGCTTTTCTTTGTTGAGTACAGGACATCTTCAGGCGGCTACTGACAGACCTTAGCTAGGTGACTATTGATTGTGGCCGAATTCAAGGGTGAGCCAGTTTTTTCAGGCTGCCATGGATCTCTCTTATTTAAGTCCACTCTTTTCGGACTCAGACTATTTGTTTAGGGTGTCTTATTTAGTTTTCGAGGTTGCGCCTCTTTTTCTTAGACTTGTTAGTTAATCAGAGTTTTGGTACAATGACTTTCAATTTCTAGGGGTGTTTTTCGTAAATGTTTTAGTAGTTGTTTTGTTAAACTTTTGGAGTTTATGGAAACTTCATATTTTCTTAGACATTTAAAACTGCTTCCGTATCTTTAAATGCCTAGTTTTTCGTTCAGTTGTTTAGTCAGGTTGTAGTAATGGTTCTCCCACCGGAGGGTCAGTGTGGGTGCCAATCACGACGGTCTGGGTTGTTACAGTCCAAGAGTCAAGACAATGAAGAAAGGCATAAAGTACTAAGTTTTGTTAGTGTTTTTGTTGGCACTTGAGACTTGAAAGTGGTCTCATGAAAGAAAGTTAAGAAACTATATTGTTGCTCATTATAGTTATTTCTTATTGTTGGCGTTTGAAAGTGATCTCATGGAAGAAGGCAAGAAGCTACATTGTTTGTTGCTCATTATTGTTGTTGGTTATTGTTGGCACTTAAAACTTGAAATAGTCTCATGGAAGAAACTACATTGGTGCATTATTGTTACTTGTTAGATTGTTATTATGTTGTTGTGTAATGGCATGATCAATTGATCATTGTATTTGTTAAGTGTAGTGAAGTTTTATTACTTGTTAAATTGTTGCTTGTTAGTGCCTTTTTGGCTTTATTATTTTTACTTGTTAAATGCCTAGTATAGTTGGCTAGATGTACTACTAATTTAATTAATCTAAGAGACATTAGCATTGTTGCTTTTTGATGCAGCTCTTCTGAGGAGGAGTTGCTTTTTGAGAGTGACATTGTACCAAATAATGACCACTTGCAGTAGCAGGTCCATTCATATTTCTTGACTGGAAGATGGTACACAAGACTATAAGTGACTTTGTTCATAAATGTTGGTTTGGTTAAAAGTGAATATGGCCTTTTTCAATCTTCTCCAGAATGCCCACTTTTTATAGCTTTTCCTTCGGGAAGTAAAAAGAGTTGGAAAAAAAAGGTATGGGAGTGGGCATTCTGGTACAAGAACCGAAAATAAAAAAAAATAAAAACAAAAACCGAAACCGAACCGAATTACCGAATGCCCAGCCCTAACGCACACGCACACACATACATATATGCACACGCACACGGCATAAAAAATGTCTGGGTGAGTACACATCGTAGCATACATCAAACTCCCGACAATATTAGAATACAAAACTCGAGACCTGTCTTCCTTTTTTCAGTCTTTAAACACATTTCAAGGCTTAAAGTTTCACCCTTTGCTACACGATTATCCATGACTTTGCAACTTTTCATTCGAAAGCATTCTAATATTTTCTTTCTGTAAGTTTCTTTAGATAAACTCAGAATTTCTTGAAATGGTCTCTTTGGATCTTAACACTCAATATATAGTCTGCTACATCCATATCTTTCATATCAAATGATTTTAAAAGCCATGACTTGACAGTTTTTACATACTCCAAACTATTTTTAGCTAATAAAATATCATATACGTAAAGAGTAGAATTACAAATTTTTCATTGAACTTTTTCACATAGATGCAATGGTCTTCATAGATCATGGTGAAATCAAATGACATCACCTCCTTATGAGATCTCGGGTACCACTGACTTGAAGATTATTTTTTTGGCCATAAATTGATTTTTTCAATTTTTCAAATTTTCTTTTCTTGGCCTTTAACAACCCAACCTACTGGTTGTTCTATGTAGATTTCCTCGTTTAATTCTTCATTGAGAAAAGAGGTCATCACATCTAATTGGTGTAATTCTAGATCTAAACGTGCAATAATAGCTTAAAGTAATCATATAAAGGTAAACATCACAACTGGTGAAATTTTTTTCTCATAGTCTATTCCAACTTCTTGAGTAAAACCTTTTGCCACCAACCGTGCTTTGTGTCTTTCTATTGACCCATTTGATTTGTGTTTAACTTTGAGAATCCATTTATTCTGAATAGTTTTACATTCCTTCGGAAGGTCAACTAGATCCTAGACTTTGTTGGTTTTCATGGACTCTAATTTTTCTTTCATTGCTTTTAACCATTCATTCTTTTTAGGGCTCAATAAGGCCTCAATTACAGAATATGTGTAACACCCCGACTTTTTGGAACTCTAATTTAACTCGTACCTTCGTGAAAAAATAAAGAGGGTGAGTAATATATTAAGAATGATGTGGTATGTCATATTTTAAGTGTTCAAGGGTTGTATCTCACGTTTTTAAGTTAGGTAAGTTGCAAAATAAAACTTGACGAAAGTTATCGTAAGTTCCTTTATAAATATTTCTCTGAAATTTGGGTCAAATGTCTCGGAGGTTTTCTCCCAATCTATAAAGAGTTATGGGTCACCTAGAAAATAGAAGATCTACGAGTCTAGTTTCCAACGCATCAAACTGTTCGTTCATATGACTTCAGAATAGAGAGATATTCACATTTTCGTGAGACTGCACAAGCAGGTACATGAGGTGGGTCCCCTAGGTCGGTGGAACTCTTTATATATCTTCTTCTTCGACTTTTATTCATTTTTTTCAGTGAATAACCAGAAAACTTAGAAAACCCACTTCTAGGATCAATCAAATTAAATATTTTCTCGACTTAAGTCCTTGACGAAAGTTGTTCTACGCGTTGAGCTCGTCATCATGGTATAATTTGTTTTATCGATTTCGTAGCATATCATACTTTGGTGTTGGGACAGCAAGGGTTTGGACATACTTTAAGGTTTTGAGGTATATTACGAACTTAAGATCAAGGTAAGACCCTTCTTTCATCGACTCTAGTTTTGATAAGCCGCAAATAGCAATTTGCAACGGAAATACATATCTTTTATCAAATTATCGTGGTATCTTCTATTTTCGTGTGTTGATTATGGTCCTGCCTTGTTGTAGTAGCGAGGGGGGCTGTGAGTAAAATTCGTTAGGCCACGTGAATTCAGCGAAAAAGGTATGTTAAGGCTATTCCCTTCTTACGGCATG
>JAJONR010003334.1:0-56405 GCA_029582245.1 Solanum etuberosum | reverse complement strand
GTTGGAGATGTCGGGTTATGCCAAGTTTATGAAGGAGTTAGTCACAAAGAAAAGAATCTTGGACTTCGAAACAATTGAGGTTTCTCATAGTTGTAGTGCAATTATGACTGTGTTCAAGACATTATCGATTAATTTCCCTCTAGTGGAGGCATTGTTGGAGATGTCGGGTTATGCCAAGTTTATGAAGGAGTTAGTCACAAAGAAAAGAATCTTGGACTTCGAAACAATTGAGGTTTCTCATAGTTGTAGTGCAATTATGACTGTGTTCAAGACATTATCGATTAATTTCCCTCTAGTGGAGGCATTGTTGGAGATGTCGGGTTATGCCAAGTTTATGAAGGAGTTAGTCACAAAGAAAAGAATCTTGGACTTCGAAACAATTGAGGTTTCTCATAGTTGTAGTGCAATTATGACTGTGTTCAAGACATTATCGATTAATTTCCCTCTAGTGGAGGCATTGTTGGAGATGTCGGGTTATGCCAAGTTTATGAAGGAGTTAGTCACAAAGAAAAGAATCTTGGACTTCGAAACAATTGAGGTTTCTCATAGTTGTAGTGCAATTATGACTGTGTTCAAGACATTATCGATTAATTTCCCTCTAGTGGAGGCATTGTTGGAGATGTCGGGTTATGCCAAGTTTATGAAGGAGTTAGTCACAAAGAAAAGAATCTTGGACTTCGAAACAATTGAGGTTTCTCATAGTTGTAGTGAAATTATGACTAATGAGATGATCAAAAATAAAAAAGATCCCGAAGCTTTCACCATCCCTTGCACTATCGGCATGCTCCAATTTTCCAAGGCCCTATGTGACTTAGGAGCAAGCATCAACCTAATGCCATACGCAATCTATAAACAACTTGGGTTGGGTGAACCGAAATCTACAACAATGAGACTCTTGATGGAAGACCGATCGATTAAACACCCCGTGGGGATACTCTATGATATTTTGATAAAGGTGGACCGATTCATATTTCCGGTGGATTTTGTCATCCTTGATTGCGAGATTGATGCTGAAATTCCCATCATTTTGGGAAGACCATTCTTAGCGACAAGACGGGCACTGGTGGATGTGGAAAGCGGAGAATTGAAGTTTCAGGTGAACGATAATGAAGTCACCTTTAATGTGTGTAAGTAAATGAAGGACCCAAGCGACATTCATGTGGCGACAGTTGATGTAATTGATAAGGCTATGGCTAGTGTGAGCCATTTATTGTGTCTGAGTGAACCACTTGAGGCGGTGCTTGCGAACTATGATGAGACCGAAGTGAAAGGTTACGATGAGGTGGTAGCTGCCCTTTCGGGATTGGGGGAATATTCAAGTAATCCAGTAAAGCTAGACATTGATCTAAAGAATCGAGAAAATTCTCCCGCAAAATCGTCTACGGTGGAACCACAAAAGCTGGAGTTAAAAACACTTCCTGATCATTTGCGATATGTATTTTTTGGGGCAAACAGCACCTACTGGTTATTATTGCTGCTGACTTGCTCGAATGGCAAGTAAATTTGCTTCTTGAGGTGTTGAGAAGGTACATCAAAGCTATAGGGTGGACGATCGCTGACGTTGTGGGAATTCCACCCGGCATATGCACTCACAAAATTCAACTTGATAGTGAATGCAAACCGAGTGTCGAGCATCATCGGAGATTGAAGCCACCAATGCAAGAGGTAGTGAAAAAGGAGATAATCAAGTGGTTGGATGCAGGCGTGATCTACCCTATTGCGGATAGAAAATGGGTAAGCCCGGTGCAATGTGTACCCGAAAAAGAGGGCATCACAGTAGTCCCGAATGAGAAAGGAGAACTCGTTTCGATGAGACCAATAACCGGATGAAGGGTTTGCATGGATTACTGCAAGTCAAATTCATGGACGGAAAATGATCACTTCCCCACGCCCTTCATGGATCAGATGCTTGATCGACTTTCAGAGTGAGGATGGTATTGCTTCTTGGATGGTTACTCCGGGTAGAATCAAATCTCTATTGCACCGGAAGATCAGGAGAAGACAACATTCACCTGTCCATACGGTATGTTTGCTTTGAAAAGGATGCCTTTCGGGTTGTGTAATGCTCCGGCAACGTTCCAACATTGCATGTTGTCTATTTTTGCTGATATGGTAGAAGATTCAATGGAAGTTTTCATGGATGACTTTTCAGTCGTGGGTGATTCTTTTGAAACATGTTTGGCACACCATGGGGAAGTTCTTCAAAGATGTGTGGAAACTAATATGGTCCTAAATTGGGAGAAATGTCACTTCATGGTTAGGGAAGGTATAGTTTTGGGTCACAAGGTATCGCAAAAGGAGTTGGAGGTTGATAAAGCGAAGATTGAGGTATTTGAGAAGTTACCACTACCAATCTCGATAAAACTCATTCGTAGTTTCTTGGGGCATGCCGGGTTCTACCGGAGATTCATCAAAGACTTCTCCAAAATTGCACTCCCATTGTGCAAATTATTGGAAAAGGAGGAAAATTTTTACTTTGATGATGCTTGTATGGCAGACTTTAAGTGTTTAAAAGAGAAATTGATCTCCACTCCGATTATCATTAGCCCCGATTGGTCAGCACCTTTCGAAGTGATGTGTGATGCCAGTGGTATGGCTTTAGGTGTCGTGTTGGGACAAAAATGTAACAAGCTATTCCATCCCATTTAATACGCAAGCAAAACACTAAATAGTGCTCAGCGTAATTACACGGTTACGGTGCAGGAATTACTTGTGGTGGTATATGCATTTGAAATTTTTTGAGCATATTTGTTAGGCACCAAAGTGGTTGTTCACACTGATCATGCAGCTTTGCGTTATTTGATGGCAAAGAAAGACGCCAAACCAAGATTGATAAGGTGGGTATTATTTTTGCAAGAGTTTGACTTTGAAGTCAAAGATAGAAGAGGGTGTGAAAATCAAGTGGCTGACAATCTATCCAGGTTAGAAGGCAAGGAGAATGAAGAGCTGGAGGTAGATATCAATGACTCATTTCCCGATGAGCAGGTGTTCTCGGTCGCTTTCAAACAAGTTCCTTGGTATGCTGATTTTGCTAACTATGTGTTATGTGGATTGGTGCCGGAAGAGCTAAATTTTTACCAACAAAAGAGGTTCTTGTTTGATGTCAAAAAATACTTTTGGGATGAGCCATATTATTTAGAGAATGTGCAGATCATATCATTAGGCGATGTATACCTGAGTAAGAGTTCAATAAGATTCTTTATGCTTGTCATGCTTCACCGGTTGGGGGTCATCATAGCGGTATACGCACAAAGCTAAAATTCTTCAAAGTGGGTACTACTGGCCATCCCTCTATAAAGATGCCCATGAGTTTGTCAAGAAATGTGTACAATGCCAGAAACAAGGTGGGGTGTCCAGAAGAAATGAGTTGCCTCTTCAGCCTATTCTGGAAGTTGAGTTATTTGATGTCTGGGGAATAGATTTCATGGGGCCATTCGTGAGTTCATTTGGTAACATGTATATCTTGGTGGCTGTGGATTCTATTTCCAAATGGGTGGAAGCGGTGGCACTACCTAACAATGAGGGGAAGAGCGTTGTTCAATTTCTAAAACGCTACGTCTTTGCAAGATTTGGCACCCCTCGAGCTATTATTAGTGATGGAGGGTCGCATTTTTGTAATCGCCTGTTTGCATCTACATTGAGTAAATACGGCGTGAAACATAAAGTGGCTACACCATATCATCCCCAAACAAGTGGCCAAGTGGAAGTTTCGAACCGCGAGATTAAGAGTATATTGACAAAGACCGTAAATGCAAACAGGACTGATTGGTCTCAAAAATTAGATGATGCTCTTTGGGCATATCACACCGCTTACAAGACACCAATTGACATGTCTCCATATCAGCTGGTTTTTGGGAAGTCTTGTCACCTACCAATCGAACCTGAACACAAAGCACTTTGGGCATTAAAGGCATTAAATTTGGATTGGGCAAATGCTTCGAAAGAGAGAGTCGACCAGCTAAACGAGATGGAGGAATTCAGGTTTAGAGCTTATGAAATCTCAGCTCTCTACAAGGAGAAAATGAATAAATGGAATGACTCTAAAATCCTCAAGAGAGAATTTCAAGTCGGAGACTTTGTGCTGTTGTACAATTCTCGACTTAGACTCTTTCCAGGAAATCTCAAGTCAAAGTGGTCCGGTCCCTTTAAAGTGATTCGTGTATTTAACAATGGGGCTATTGAAGTTGTGGGTAAGGAAGGTCCAGCTTTCAAACTGAATGGGCAACGCTTGAAGTTGTATTTTGGGGAATACCATGAGATTTCTTTGATATAAGTGGTGTATTTGGAAGATGCATGAAAGCATTTCCACGTCGTGCCACGATGTTAAATAAGGCGCTCTTGGGAGGCAACCCAAGCGATAATGGTTTTGAATAATGTGTGCTGAATGTGCAGGTTAGGGTGATTATGCGATCCAACATCGGCGATCTCGATTTTGATCGCCTTTGTGGCGTCAATGGTTAGCTGAGGTGCTGGAACATTGGGTGGAACAATACACACCAATCGGCGATGTGCCAAGAGGATTCGGCGACCCGACTTTCTCCGCCCTTTTCCCCACCTACAAAAGTTTGGAGCCCTGGAACTTTAGGCGAGGCCTTACATCCGGTTGACGATTCGCCGATGCTGTTCGATGATCTAGTTTCTGTCCGCCTTCTTGACCCAAGGTGGAGTGGTTCCACATTGGAAATTTCAGCGAGGTGCATGCCACTTGGAGATTCGCCTAATGATTCGGCGATCTCCACACGCCTTCGCCTAATGGCCACCTAGTGAATATTTCTTTTCACCATACTCTGTTTGTTTGAGCGCTAGTACTTTATCTTAATCTTTTTATTGTCCTTAGTTTATCTTGTGTAATGTTTGTTCTCTACTCACATTAAGAATAATGTTGGATGCTTTTGGTGGGGGTGGTAGGAGTCTGGTAGTTAAGCCGTTTGTTCTTGTTAAGTCTTTTGTTCTCTTGTGCAAATTTAAGTATCGGTTATGATCAATACCGATAACTTAAATAGTGCTTTTAATTGAACGAAATGAATGTACGGCTACGATGAGGCCAAATGAAGTTGCACAGACAATGTGTGAACTTCTTGCATCTCGTTGTGACTAGCCGATTATCGAATGAGTCTCTTGTGATGAACATTGCACACTAGCTAGAAAGTGTGGAGTCTCGTTTGATATTGGGTCTAATGCCTTGTGTGATGAGCTTACTTTGAACCATTGTGTGATAACACCTAGAATTTGCCCCGTTGGTCCAGTTGACTAAGTGAGGCAAGCACTTGAAATGATCTTAGGCAATAATTTTGAAGAGTGAAATAATTTGACAATATACCTCTTTTGTGGCCAACTTTGTGAGATGTGTGACCCTTGCTTGAACCCCCTAGAGCCTTATCCTTTTCTTGGAAGAAACTTGAACAATCGTGATCCCTCTTTATCCATCGACCCATAACTTTCATGAAGTGTGGTTTGTGTGAATAGCCAACTTAGGCCAAAAGCCTAAGTTGGGGGTGTGGTGAAAAGAGAAGGAAAATGAAGAAGTGTGAAAAATCCCACTTTGAGAATGGTTTTGAAAAAAAGATGGAACCCCTCCATGTAAAAAAAAAGAGCAAAGAAAAGAGAAAAGAAACAAAGAAAAAGAATGAAAAAGTTGTGAAATAAATGATGAAAATTGAAAAAGAAATGGGGTGTCCAGTAATTCATATGAAGTTAAATAATGGGTGAATTATGAGCATGTTTGAATTGTTAAAGAAAAGGAGGAATATGATGTTCAAGCCACACTTCATGAAGGTAGAAGCCACTGAGCCTAAATGACCATACCTTGACACTCAACCCCGTTACAAGCCATGTAAAGACCTTTGTGATCTTGAGTGAGATGAAACAAGTGTTGATTGGAAAATAAGGGCAAACCTATGGGTGAAGTCATGCATGGGTTCATCTTTGTGAGTGTGAGAGTTGTATGTGATTCCAAAACTGTAAATTACTGAGAAATAGTGTGTGAATATGGAATCGTCTTTGATGTGAGGGCATTCAAGTACCTTTGTTGAGCTTGAACTTGCATTTGAAGCAAGTATTGTGAACTTGAGCATCTTTGGTAATGGTGAGTCACAATTTGAATCTTTGAGTGCACAATTGATCATTGCACGAGTAAGATGAGTCTTGTTGTGTGCATTCATGTTGAGTCTTATGTAGCACTGTTTGAGGCATCCTTTTTGAACTGCTGAACTTGAGTTTTTCTTGAGGACAAGCAAAAGTTTAAGTTGGGGGTGTTGATGAGTCCGAGAGTTGGACTCATTTAGGGCTTTGTTTTGATAGATTTAGTGTCCTCAAATGCCTAATATATTCTATAAACTGATGTTAATGCTTTGATTCTCCGGTATATGGATTGAAGAACAAAGCAAGGACACTAACAGGAAAAAAGGAGCAACACAAACTGAAAAAGGAGAGACAAGAAGGCCGGAATACCGCCGAGAGAACTCGGCGAATCGCCGAGTTTCCCTTAAACCGCCTAATTTTACAGAACACTGAGCCTGAAATGGAGAAAATTTAGGTGAACTGTGTTCTCTATCGGTGAAGGAAAACGGCACCGCCGAACGCACTGATCAAGACCAAAACAACATTTAATTGGTGAGCTAAAGGATTGAAAGGCGCATCACGGAAGTGATTGGCAATCCCGATCTAGATCGCCTAAAGTTATAGTGTATGAATGAGGAAAAGGTGAAGAACAAAGGGGCGATGGATTGGAACAATTGGGAGTCACCGACTGGTCGGCGATTCCCGATTTTCCTCACTGAACGACTCTAAAAAGCAGCATCTCAAATCAGTATAAATTAACTTTTGGAAGAGAGAGAAGGCATTCAGTCATTGAGGAACAAAATAGAGAGAACAAAACACCATTCTTGTTGATTTTATCTAATTTTGGCAAGATATTTCAATTGGGTATTGTAATAAACAAGATATTATACATCTTAGAACTTAGATTTTCAATACCCAGCTATGGAGAATTCTTTAGGTATTAAATTTCTTCCTTTTACGATGATTAGCTAAAATCCTAATCTTAGGGGTTTGACAATGTGATCAATTGCTGGATTTGGCTTGATGCGTGTTAGTTATTATCAATTGTGGAGCTAATTCGAAATGGGTCTTAGTTATCGCTATGGTTTAACTACTCTATTGCATGTTTATTTCAATGTAATTTAAGTTTTATGCTTGCTTGAGAAAGAAGTATGAAGCTAAAGTTATAAGTTAGCACTCATAGTTAGTGGGTCACGACGGATTTAGCTCGAGAGAGTGATTCCTAAGATTCATGCTATGTATTCAGCTCGAGAGAGTGAATGTGACGAGGTTGTGGACTGCCCATTAAGCCTAAATCATTGAGGTTCAAGAGAACTCAATTGAAACAAGGTAGTTGTTCGAGAGAAAAGTGCCTTACCTAAAGTTCACCCTACCCATGAAAAGTTAGCACTTTTGGTTAGTAAGTTGGACCCATTGAGTTGAGTTTAGCAATTGGTTGGTCAAACCCCCAAGTACCTTTCTTATATTTGGTTGATCTCAGTTACTTGTTGAGGCTATTTTCTTATCCACAAATTCATTACTCTGACATTGCGTCAACCCTCTAGTTTCATTACTACTTTCCACAAATCTCTATTCCGTTAGCTACCAAGATCACTATTGTAATTTCATATTTGAATTCAAAATATAACTACTCTCTATGGGATCGACCCCAACTCTTTTGTTGGGTTTATACTGCTTAACGATCATTTACACCTAGTATCAGATGAGGTGTAGTTGATACGTTAATCACTATCCCCTTGGTGTAACATGGGACCTAGGATCACGAGTGACCCCAAGCTAAACCTGAGTCTGGCATATCATAAACATACTGAAAATAACTAAGTAAAACATGAACTATGCGGAAGATAAAAATAGTGGATATCTGAAAATGGGGAACAAAATCCAAATAGTCTGAATATATATAACATACTAAGAGTTTAGTGATAACTGACAACAACTTAACAACTCAAGCTGAATCTATTACTATGTGTGTAAAGCCTCTAACTGAGTTGAGTTGCTGGGACATGCCCCCACAGCTAACTCTAACAAAACTGAAAACTGAATATAAAGACTAAAATGAAAGCATGTCTATATTTCTCAAAATATGAGGACTCACCACTGAAGCTGCTGAATGCGGACCGAGAATCGATCTAAGCGTGATCTGGATGCTGAGTACGTGAACCTACATCATGAAAGGATGTAGAGTAGAGTATGTGTTAGTACTTGGAATTTATAAAGCATGCATTATATAGATACTAAGCTGAACAAATATATATGAGCTGAACAAATCATAATTGAACAACGACATTAATTGAGAAAGAATATAAATACTGAAACATAACTGAAAAGCTAAGATGAATGCAATGACCAAGTACTAGTCATGAAATTGAACATGCTAAACTGAATGTTGAAGTATATACTGAACACCTGGTCAAATGCACTAATAATCTGACTGTGGGAGCTACTATTCACCGACATAAACCACGTGAGCTAAACGTGGAGTCTGATGTATACGCCCCATCGAGAGGACACTATATACCTTGCCAGGGGTATAAAGGCATGACTAGCGTGATCACTTAATCTGATCCCCAACAGAGGGGACTTATAATCCTACGGGGGCACGTAGTTCTGGGACTATGAGGGTAAGCTGAACCCTAGTAAAACTTGGTGCTAAGTCTACTCCCAATTGAATATATACTGAAATATTCAAAATACTGACACAAATGTAACTGAAATACTGAATAGCTCAAAATACTGACATGTAATCTGAGAATGCAACATTTATATACTGATAATGTGACATTCAAAATCTGAAGCATGATTATCTGTTTAACTGACCTAGCAAGTATAATTCATGAACTAAGAGAATTTATACAACTAGGGTTCTGGGTTTCATGCAAGGAATCAAGCAAACTTTCCAAGGAACAAGCTATTTCGATTTAGGATACTACAACAGCTAAATCACAGTAAATATCCAAGGTTTTAGAAACCCTAGGTCTAAACAAGATATGGACAATCAAGGAAGTGACTGAATTCTAGGGACCTAATAGATGAAAAGAGCCCACTTCTGAAATCCCACATAATTGGTGATGAAAACTACGGAGAAATCCTTTGGATTTCGGGGCTGAACTTGAAGAAAACATCCTGCGTTTCTTTAGAGGGCTGGTCGACTTTCCTCTTCTTTTTGCTCTAATTCGGGTGATTTTTGGAGAATAATAGTTCTGGGTAGGTTCTGACTAGATTATTAGCTTAAGACTGAGTAAAACGACGTAGTTTAAGTGCCTAATGCATAGGGAAAAAGACCAAAACGACCCTGACATAAAACTGACGAATGCCACCTACTACAGGACTGACAGGCCGTCGTTTGAACTACCAACCGTCGTTTGGAGTCGTCGTTCATACTCTACCCGACAGGGCTTCACTAAAACGAGCATAACTCTTTACTCCGAGCTTGGATTTTTGAGAACTTGGTGGCGTTGGAAAAAGGATTCAATTATCTTGAATTGGATAGGTCATGGGCCACCTAATTCATTTTGTGCTAAATGATATGACCATTTGAAGTTGACCCAACAAATATTTTCCTCCAATTGGCTACTGACCCTCACCTCATCTGTAGGTCTAACCACGGACTGTACTGGTCGACCGTGGGTGGTATCAGAGACCCTTTGACCTTAGTGACAGAACTCCACCTACGGTCTGTGGTTCTACCTAAGGTCCGTGGGTAGTTCCGTTGGTACTGGCACAAGTTTTTCTAAAAACTAGGATTTTCTCCATTTTGAGATTCGAGGTGTTAAAAGAAACCCAACCTCTACTACGGGAGAGATTCCATCTTAATATCCTCTCGGTGCTAAGCATAAATCCCATGGAATAATCATTAATCTTAACTTGTCTTATTATCCATGAAAGGGCACATCAAGTAGCCAATCCAAGCTAGAATTCATTAGAATAGCTCCTTAATCTCGATTCATCTTAGGTGAGAAAACCTTTCAACCTTATGAATCCTTTATGTGAGAAAGCCTTTTCACAACAACAACATCGGTGCTTTACTCTCAAAGAAACATTAAATTATTTTCATTAATTTTATAAAGATCATGCATATCTTCATAAATCATCTTTCATAGTTCAATGGCCTCATCATATCATCATAGTCTAGAAATCATGCGTCATGCATGAGTTCATGGGATTTCAACTTAAAAACATGTAATTACTTCAATCTATGCATAAAAAGACATAAAACAATCAATTGGATCATTATTGAGAAGGAACCCATGAGATAGGAATAAAATCCTAATTTCAATTGGAGATTCTACCTTGTAAAATTAGAGAATTTAGGAACCCTATGTAGGAAAGAACTCCATAGGTGAATACTATCATACCTTGATGTCAAAAGCCCACAATCAATGGTGAATTTGGAGACTTGATCTTAAAACCCTAGACTTCTTCTTCAAGCTTTAGAGAGAGAAGTATTTGGGGAAAAACTTGGAGGGATTTGGGGAAGTTTGAAGAATGATTTGGAATAGTTGGATGTTAGGCTTAAAAGACTTATATAGGGTCTAAGATTAGGTTCAAAACGACCTAGTTTAGGCATTAGTCAATTAGGGAAAAGACCAAAGCCCTAAAAATATAACTAGTGACCACCATCTACGGTTGGACCTACGGTCCGTAGGTCCTACTACGAACCGTCCTGGTCAACTATAGGTGGGTTACTGGGGCCCTAAGATTTACCCACTTTGGACGGGTCCCATGTATGGTTCGTAGTTCTTCATACAGTCTGTTGATGTACCGTGAATTTATGGTGTGTTTGATGCGTTAAACTTAGAGTTTTGCATGAGTCTTAGGCATTTTGTTATTAGACATGATGGTATATTGGTTCAATGTGGCAGGAAATATGTTTTGGAGCAGTTGGTATTCAAAGTGCTTGAAACAACAGGAATTGGTGACAGACAAAGCCACCTACGAGTCGTCGTTCCTTTGACGAGCTATAGGTTGAAGGCATGGGTGAAGTTCTGATAAAAATGGACGAAGTGTTGAATGAAGAAGGCGACTAACGATCCGTAAGTCCTACTACGAGCCATAGATAATGGGTCGTCGATAACTTCAAAGAAGATAATTTCCAGTCCATGAACAACGATTGAACAGGACTGGCCGTCGATGGATTTACAAACCATAAGCCAGGCCCGTCGATGGCACCAACTGGAATGATGACTAACTTCTGATTGACAGAGGCATCTACGTCGTGTTGTTCCTTCGACGAGCCGTAGTTGGCCGTCCGTAGGTTCCCTGCCCCAAAACTGGATTTCCTTAGTCGTCCTTTACCTACTTGCTTTAGGACTTGTGTTCTTTAAATATTAGTTGTAAATTTCGTTTTTGAGTTGTTAGACCTTGTGTGATACTTTGTTTTGGCTTTGAGAATTATTTTGCAAACATATTTAGCATTTAATTCTTAAAGGTCGGTTTATGAAATTTATGTTTGTTCTTCAATTCAAGATTCTGGATTTCAACTATTCTCACTGTAAGTTCATGATTTATGCTATTAACCCTAATATGAATTGTGAATCCTCAAGCATGAATAACAAAATGCACAAATAGGGTTGTGGGAAGTATGAGTAATTAACAACGTAAACCTAATATTTAAGTAATTCTGAAATAGTATTTATGCATATATTGTTAATCTCTTCGTTTTGAATAGTTTTTAATGGTGCACAACGTTGGAACTCGCCTCATTCCTACTTGCCCGACCAAGGAAGTGATGCATGAGAAAAAGTTTAAACAAGGAGATTTAGCGTGATAATCCACTATCTAATAGCCTGACCCAAATAGGCGAAGGGTAATCTGGGGTCAAGGATAAGGGTTCGTAAAGCACACACTTGTAGACCGACCAAGTTGTATGGTAAAATTCACTACTTGGACGATCAATCACTTAGGAAATACCTAACTTACCGACTTTCCATGCTAAACACTAGGAAAGAATTACTATTATTAGGATTAGTGCGTTAAGAACTTGTGGGGACCATATATTCCCTGGTTTCATCTCATATTGATATTACAAACTGCGAATTCTGCTCACTTGTTACTACAAATCAATCAACAACTACTTTGTTTACAAATCCCCATTTTTACGGAAGTAGTCTAACTAAACGTACAATTAACCATAAATTAGCCTAAGTCTAGACCATATTCCTCATGGGAACGATCCTAAACTCAGTTAGGTTCTTTATTTGACAACGCCCGCTTATATTTTTTTAGCGAGGTTTAATTTGGGCATATTATCCATACATGCTATCCGTAGGTCCCACCCTTGACCCTCAAAATTTCACCATGTCTGGGATTCACCTACGAGACCTATATACGACTCGTAAAAGGAATGATAGACCGTCCTGGTGAGTCGTAAAAAGGGTACTAGAACTTGTTTGGAAAAAAATATTTTCCCACTAACTATGGTTGCCACCTACGGCCCGTAGAAGCTTTTACGGTCCGTAGATGGGATCCATAGATACACACATCAGTCCAAAACTAAAATTTTCCTTCTTTTCTGAATTTGAGGTGTTACAATTACTTACTTAAAAATTTATGATTCGAAAACTTATAAGTGAAGCTTTACAAAAGTTTCAAATATGTTGATACACAAATACTTTTAAACACATTGCATATGGTTTTGCTCTGCATAAATATTCTTAAATGCATTGAACAAATGCTTTCAAATATTTTCAAATGCAGTGCACAAATGCTTCAAGAAATTTTTAAAAGCACCATACAAATGCTTTCAGATGTTCCGCATAAATGCTTTCAGATATTTGCAAACACAGTGCACAAATGCTTCCATATATTTTCAAATGCACAACACAAATGCTTTCGTATGTTTTTCACAAATATATATTTTCAAATGACTTTCACAATTGCTTTCAAGTATATAAAAAGAATTCTACATGGATTTCGATTGCTTTCTAATGCATTAAACAAATGCTTTAAATTCATTACACAAGTTCTTTAGTTGAGTGCATAGATGCTTTCAAATATACTACACAAATGCTTTACAAGAATGCATTGCCTTCAAAGACTTCATTTACATATATCATCAGCTTAAAAAGTCTCTTTTTTTTGTTAAGGTCTCATTCTTCTTAATCTTCGCTGAAAAGCACCATTCTAATGAATCATCGGCCTTAAACCTTTTTTCCATCAACTTTGTAAGATTTCATCTCATTAAATTATTTCGGCTCGGAAGACCATATTTTCATGAATTCACACCCAGTAGGTATTATTTCAATGTGTTTATCGCACCTTAATTTATATTTAATATTATTTACTAATTTTCGGGTCAAGTTTAATTTCTGCAGGAGCTTTAGGACAACGTGAAACTATTTCTATGGAGTGAACTGGAACAATTTTTTAGAGAGTCAAACTCACCGACAAAGGCCAAGCGTCTACCTCAAACATTACTCTAAAATACTCTCCTCGTTCATAATACCCAATAGCATCATAATTCAACACTGGACAAACTTCATAAGCTCGCGTCTACCTTGTTTTCAAAATCCTCTGCCTCATAATTTATCTAGTGCCCATGTCTTTTCTCGCCTCCAAGGTCGCATCTGTTGGTCGGGACAAAATTGGCTATTACGTCAGCTTGTTTGCCCAAAAACTCTTACATCGTCTCTGGTCAAAGAGGGACAAGCTGTTGACACCCAATTTTGACCCTCCTTTTCTTTAATTCAATATTTTTGAGCTTCTAAATTAATAGCGTATCAAAATGATCTTTTAAAATTATATGTTTATTTGTTTATATCCCTTTTTCTTAAATAATGGATTTATCATCACTTTTTTTTATAATAAAAAAATTCATATTTATTTAATTAATTATAAATTCATATTTTTTGTATCTATATTTTATATTAGTGTAAAGTTGTAATATTGATATTTTCATTTTTATAAATTTTACTTGTCATCTTATAAGATGTTGTATTAGTTAGAAGCCCAAAAATTTAAAAGAGGAAAAGAAAAGACAACAAATATTCAGCCCAAATTTAAATTCACCCAATTAAATGGTCCAAGAAGAAGCCCATTTTTTTCAGCCAACTCTTACACCCTTCCGCCACGTAAGCGCCACGTAAACATCCATGTAAGCACCACATAAGGCATCAACATTCCAAAACATACGCCTCCCACACCTTTGTCCATGTCTTCCATGACCAACACGCGTCCTCTCACGTGTCTCTCCTCTATTGGTTGGTCAATTCAAAATTAAAACCCTAAGATACAGAATTTCCTTTACTACCTATTTTACCCTCATTTAGTTTATCCAAATTATCCTAAATACCCATGGATCCCTAAAGAATTTCCCTCTTCTCTTTTGTGTCATAGTAGCAACGAATCTTTGATGAACTTTTGGCACTTTCACCATTTTTTGACAAGGTTCCATTTCGATCCTTGAAGGCAGAGATGTGTATCCATTTCGAGTAATTCTTTAAGAAAATCAAGAGGCGATTCTGAGTATGTGTGAGTATGTATTTTAAATATCTTAAGTCATGTGTAGAGGAGATTCGTGGGGAAATCATTGCATTAGTTATGTTTTTTCTTTTGTCAATTTAGTAGATCTATTTATACATGTTGACAACCTCTTTTTATTTTTAGCAATGCATCATTAAAACTACAGAGAAAGGCCTAAAATACCTTTTAAGTATAGGAAATGGAACAAAAATACCCTTCTTCCATCTTTGGGCTCCAAAAATCATTTCATTCACCTATGTGGACCTATATTACCATTTCACTTAACATATTATTTAAGAGTAATAATTAATTCTTTCATTAATGACGTGGCAACCTTTAATTGATTTAAGTTTAAATTAACCAAAAAATAATAATTTCTCCTAATCAAACTTGGATCCTACTAAATTCTACTCGACCCACTTAAACCCACTTAAAATTCTACTGACCCATATCTTGAAAAATCACAAGTGAGGTTTCTTGATTTTGTAGAAAATGTGGAAAAATGCTTCTTCTTCATCTCTTAGATCCACTTCTCGAACCAATCTGAAACCAACCGAGTCCAATGAGAATGACTTCCACAACCTCTTCACCCAGTTTCCTTTTCCTCCTCCTTGTACACCTCTTAATTTCATTCCCGATCCACTTCAAGACCTCCAATATAAAAGTTTTAGAGTTTCCCATCGAAAATACAACACCCCCGATACTCATATTGGAAATGGAGTAAGAGGAAAATCATATTTTGAGCCTAATTCAGCTCAAACTACTCCAGTAAGGAGAATTTATAATGTGTTAACAGCGAAGACTTGCTTTGGGGTTAGGCATGCTCTGCATACAAGAGCCAAAGGGGAAACTTTATCTTCTAGAACTTCAAAAGGAACTCCAGTTATCAACTTCGAGCCTTCTGTCCAAGTTCGGCAGTTTGAGCTGGCTGAGGATCCTTCTTTCTGGAAAGATCACAATGTGTTGGTTCTGTTCCTCTAGTACATGAGAAAGCAGAAGACTAACACAACCTTTAAGATCACAAGTGAGGTTTCTTTGATTTTGCGGAAGATAGATTATGTTTCTCTGACTCCTCATTAGATGGGTTCTTTCCTTGATTTTTTAAAATATGGGTCAGTAGAATTTTAAGTGGGTGAGATAGAATTTAGCTGGATCTGAATTTTATTAGGAGAATTTATTGTTTGTTAATTTAAACTTCAGGCAATTAAATTTTTTTATGTCATTAATGAAAGGATTAGTTATTACTCATAAATAATCTGTTAAGTTGAAGGGTATAATAGGTCCATATAGGTGGATAGAAGGGTATTTTGGAGCCCAAAGATGAAAGAAGGGTATTTTTATTCCATTCCCTATACTTGAAGGGTATTTTAGTCCCTTCTCCGTTAAAACTAAAAATGATATACTTTTTATAAAATAAAGATAAAATTAGAATCAAATAGGAAGAGAAAGAAAGAGGAAAACATAAAATAGTAATAAGGCTAGTAATTCTGTTGAGTGTGTGTTTCATTTACATTTGTAGTGTCTTTTATAGATACAAAAGGTTAACATATTACTTGGGCAAAAGAGTTTGCTATAGTGGAGTGGCCCCACATGGGCATCCACTTGACTACACTATTTATAACACTCCCCCTTGGATGTCCATGTATGCAAACAAATTTAGTGAAAGAACAGTTATACATAGTCGTTCGTGACATCTTCATAACACTTTCTTTGGATGGTCATGTTTGGATAGATAATGTGCCTCATTAAAACCTTACTAGAAAAAAAAATTAAGTGGAAAAAAGTCCTAGTGAAGGAAAAAGAGTACACATATCTAGTAATACGCATTGAGGGTTGCCTCATTAAAAACCTTACCAGGAAAACCCAATGGGACAAAACCTTGGTTAAGGGAAAAAGAGTGCAGCACGTATTTACTCCCCCTGATTAAAACACCACTTAGCCCTTGTAAATGATGTCTCCCAATCTTATACTTGGATTTCTAAGTGTTGATATTGATTGTGTCTTTGTGGCTAAATCACATTCATGAAGATGTTGCATCATTGAGCTTATCCTGATATATTGTTTTCTTGTCCGTTGAATATGTTGAATTCAACCAAATACATCCTTGACAATCACTTGATTTGTGACCTTGTCGGTGTAGATAAATTGCTCATTCAACTTGTTTCTAGCAATAACCAAGTGACAAATACTTTTGCGATAATAAATTTAATTGTCTTGTAGAATAACATGATATGACAATATATTCCCTCATGAAAGAAATAACTTTCTTTAGATGAAACTTCATATAAATCAAATGATTTCCTGCAATTTCATAATCAATAAACCTTCACTTGATTGGTTAGAAAAAAAAATTATATCAGTATTTGATTCACTCTAATATTTCCACCGATAAGAGTGGTATTATATTTTGCATGCACATTAATAAAATTATTATACCATGAATAATAATAGCAGGATTCATAAGTGCACCAATTGCACTATGACATGGTACTTTCTAACCATTTTAATGAGATCGAAATTGATCTTTATGTTAAGTGATCTAACAACCATTGGGGTACTATTCAATGAAATCACTTTATAACCTTTTAAATCATTTAGGAATTTTCATATAATATTTACTATCTAGCTAGACACGATATTCATTCATTACGTATATTCAAGTTTTTTTCATATTTTGTCAGACTGAAAGAAACCTCATTGCATCCACCATAGGAGAATACATCTCCATACAATAATGTCAGGAATTTTTGTTATTTTCCAATGCACAAGCCACACTTTATATTTTATGATTTCACTTATCGCACAATAATTCATTTGTACCCCCACTGACATTATATCTTGGTATATGGAAAAAATAAGTCCAAAACATTACTTTTCTAAGTAAATAAAAATATACTTGAATTGTATTTTCTTTGGCCAATCATTTATCTGTCAACTCTTGACAGATTTAATATCAAGATCCTCATTACCATTTATAATTTGAGCGCTATATTATATTCAAGATATCGTCGACGGTTCTTTGATATCGATTCTAATGTGACATAACTTATCAAGCTAACTTTATTTTTCATCATTTTCAGGTACCTAAACCTTTGCCAAGGTTTTATAAAGTGTTATGTCATGGTGCTATTTCTAAAGCACTTGCCTCATTATTATGACCATCTTAATCATTTGCTCCTCTTCTTTTTCAAGAAGTTTCATCTTTCGAATCGATTTATCTATCACGCTTCCGGCGTGCCATAAATTATGTCCTTCAAGAACCTTTCATTGGAGTATTTATAACAGGATTATAATACATGGTCAGTGAATATGTCTGACAATTGAAGTAAATTATATTTTCAACGAGGATCATATCAATGATATTTCATTATGTATAACTTATTTTCCAGTTGCTTATCATCTCCCCCTTATGTTAGAGAATCTAACATTCACCCAACCTTATTTGGGAACTCATCTTTGTGCATTGTGTAGTGGTGGAGCTATTGAATAATATATTGCACATTTATATTTAAATTTTATAGATGAGAATTATTCGGTTCCTGACCCTGAACCAATTGTTATAAGAAAACCTTATTGGCTTGATATGTACCAGTGTTGCTACATATTAAATAACACATCTAGTACCAAATTTCTGTTAAGAATTTTATTCTCATAACCAATGGTTTAGTTATAATTGAAGGCATATAATTTCTGCTTAAACCACTTGGTATAAACCAGCATCATCAATATAATTTTATAATTTGAAATGTGCTCTTGATTTAACAATTCGAGCAAAGAACCGTTGCAAAAGTCAAATTGCAAGTTGATAATAAAGCACATGTGACCATAACATAGATGCATCTATTAAAATCATATAATAGTAAATGATCCACATGGCGGGTGAACGGGCCCATATTCACCTTTTTATACATCTCAAAATTTCATAAATTCAGGAGATACAATCTCAACCTTAGCTGGTACAACAATAATTTTATCATGAGAACAAACAACACAAGAGAATTCTTGAAGAATTTATTATTTCTTCAATATATATAACCACATGAATTCTCATTTATTTTTGTATCATATTTGAACCGGAATGGTCGTCAATCGGTCATGCCAACTGATATTTATTTTAATAAACTTCTAATTTATTTTGCATATGATTTCATCATCATGCACGATTTAGTTACCACAAACAATATAAAAACATGGATAATATTTCACGTAAATATTTATAACCCACTTTGATTATATTAATATGAAGATCTTAAATCTTTTCATATTTTATAGTCTCAATATAATTTGTTTTCATTGACTATTACTTTGGAACTTAAAAGGTTTCTTTCATGACTTACTACAATTTCAATATCATGAATTTTTTTATTTCTTTGGGTTGTAGCACAATAGCTCACTAAAGCTCACAATTGACATATGATACTACTACATATTTCATAACATGTTTGTGTGGTGAACATCTCTTTCAAGAAGAAATTTATATCATTATTGTCATGGTCAAAATCATTATACTTTTGTCATTAGTATCTCCTTCCCCCTTTTTTTGTTCAATACATGGCAAAATATTTTTGACAAATAAAAGTACATAACCAATGACAAATTTGCGCTGCCAAAAATTATTTCTTTCTTTTGTTCTTTGGTAGTTCATAATAAAACATACCATAATATTTGTGATGTACAAAAAGTACTTGACCAATGACCATTTATAACAAAATAAAATTTCCTTATTTATCTCAAACCTCCCGTAGAGGTGAGTTGTGATAAAAAAAAATTCAATCATACATGAGCACGTCGTTATTCATAATTTTCATCATATGTTGACACATTTGCTTTCAAGAATGGTCGAGCATTCACGATGTTCATCACAAGCCACATTCTCTTCAAGGAATTGACTATAAGAATATATATATATATTTCTTCATAAATTTTTTCGTTAGAAGCCCATAGTCATGCTTTGAAATCTATCTTATTACACACCTCAACATTATTTTTAAAAGGTCAAGTGCACCATCACTTTATCTTCTTTTTCTTTGATGTCGGATTTTTTTTTTAACTTACCAAATTATTAGATCGTACAACAATCATGTGTCTAATGACCTTTCATATCATTTTGATGACAAAAATTACCTTCACATTTTGAAGGACTATTTGGAAAGATCATAGTGTTCTTCATTATTACCACAATGATGACTATTATTATTTTATCCTTTGTCACACCCACATTCATTATACAATCATAATAGTCATCTTTTAGACTTATCATATACTGCTACCACATTCATTTTTGAGAATGGAGAAAAATCATGTGTTTCATAATTATTTTTCATCAAGAGCACATTAGTTTGCTCGGTCATCATTATGTCATCACTATGGTGCATTATGGCTTAAACCCAACATCTTACCCTCTTGATTCGATGAAACTTGAATTCATCGTTTTACCCTTAACCAATGAGGTAATAAGCTAAGGTGTAACATGACTCACCCATAAGCCTTTAAAAGAATATTTTGTTCACTTATAGAAACAAAATAAATTTGCTTCTTTATACTTCAATTCTCTTCTGAAACAAAATTGTTAGAGTAAAACAAATTAATGTATTCAAACTCTTTATATAATACATGTAATACAATAAGTTATTAATATAGAAAACATTCAATGTAAAAGTTGAAACAAAGGCTTAAAATAATTTCTTCATATTCTAGTAGAAATAATACTAAGGAAAATTCTTTTCAAGTTATTTTCCCTCCCTTTTTTTTCGCAGTAGTACAACTCCTTTACAAGGAGGGAGTTGAGTTGTTTTAATAATAGCAACTTTCATTTAGTGACCCACGTCACCTTTATAAGGAAAAATAATATAGGATTTTCAAAAATGGAGAATATGCAACTAGATCTCAATAAGACATAAGACTTGAACAATAATACCATTCTTTTTGTAAATTAAGAAGCCTTTCCACCAATTTATTGATAAGTATGTGATTCAATATGAATCTTATGTGAGGCATCTATTAATTGCCTGCAATATAAATATATTGATGATAAAAATCAAATCCTTTATGTGGTTCTAAAGAAAGTAATTACGTCATCGCAAAAATCAAATTTAAACTTGACTTACCTTGAATCTCATATTACAAAATGTCTTTGTATAAATATCGAAAAGCCACAATAAATTATCCATGATGGAAGATTGCAATATCAAGATCTTCAAGAATCATACTCTATTATCACAAGAACAAGAAATAACCCAACAAGTTGATTAAATTCTTAAAACTCATACTATATATTATTGGCCTTTTTAACTTCAAGAATCATGTTAAAGAACTTACTAGCAATGATTCAATTAGTCCAATAATTTCATCTCACCTCAAGAAAATAACCGATTAGAAGTAACTATAGATTCATCCAAAAAAAAATCAAGAACAAATGAATTTTAGTGAAGAATATAAGAGAATGGAATCAATATGAGATTATATCAAACATATTACTTTTAATCACCCAAATCAATAAATTTATAAACTACTCAATGATGATATCTTATTTTTTTCTTAGTGAAGAAATTTTAATAAAAATAACCTTTGGAGTAAGTGCTATGTTACTATAGTCATGCACCTGGTACGTTATTAATGAGGAGTTTTCCCATATGGGTAGACTAAGAAGTGATGAGTTGTGAAGGTTTCATGATAGGAGGTAGATAAAGAGTTGCGAGTTAGGATGAGTTAGAGTATATTTAACGAGAATGGAGTTTATGATGAGGTGATAGATCTAAGCCAGGCTTGTGATTTTTAAAGGAGAGCCCATAATATTCAGAGGGTTCCAAAATTAATTAGGCAATGATGTATAACGAATGGGTAAATAGTACTTAAGTTGTGAAAGAAAGTGTGGCGGTAAATTGTAAGTATGAAGACTGAGAGGTAAAGATTGACTACTTATAATGAGGTCTTAGTGGGCAAGTGTTTCTTAGTTGTTATCTAGTAGTTGTAAGTTAGTATGGTAAGCGAGCAATCATATTAATATTCGGGTTTAGTAATAAACATTAAGCTTGAATTTGAGATGAGTGTTGTGATCAACAGAATGGCAACATGAGGGTGATGATGTTAGTCTTGAGATCTCATCTGGTAGACTTGACATAGAGTAGGTGAGGAATTGAGATATTAGCTACAATGAATACGAGTGGTACAAGTGAGAGATCCTAACTTTTAGATAAGGGCAGTGAAGTGTGGCTAAGTCATAAGAGTAACAAGAGCATTAACCGGTGTATTGATATTATATGTAATCAGACGAGGTTCCAATTAAGTTAATGATTATTTTTCATGTGTGCCTAGATAGTATAATGGAGCTATTAATGTGTATTAGGCTGAGGTTAGCATTAATTTTCTTCCCTTAAGAGCTAGATGAAGCAGCCTTATAAGCCATTGAGAAGAGGTTAAGATAAGCATCTTAGAAAGAGGTCTTAGAAGGAGTCTTAGTACCTACTTATGGAGAGTTTAGTAGCCCTGAGATAAATCTTTCCAGAGTATTAGAGTAAATGGAATGTAGACAAGTTTATAGATGATGAGAATAGATCCATAGCTTTAGAGTGTCAACTCCAAACCTAAAGGGGAGATGATAAGATGAGAAACCAATTCAAGTTTTGAGCATGCGATAGTAATGTTTTCCGAATGAGTTTTAGAGGTTCATCAATCCATTCATACTCTAGCGTATTCCTCAAAGTTCAATTATTACAACATCTTGTTGATGTTTCTAATACCAAATTGTGTCTATAAAATCTTCTCATACACTTTAGAGAGTTTCACATCTATGCTCAGATTCTAGAATGATGGGCAAAGACTTTAGCCCATTAACCTCGAGCTTAATCCATAAAGTTGTGGATATCAGCCTCATGATATGAACCTAATCATATAAGTATTCATGTCTCATAGTATGTTCAGTCTCACAATTTCATGATTTACTCTCAATGGCTAGCAACATAATTTTATGCCATACATATTCTTATATCAAAATTCTCGAATGAATCGTGCCTATGCTCTTTTGCCCTAAAGTCCTTTCAGTAATCCCTTTAGTTTTGGAGAGTGGTGTTGTTGATAGTAGTTGTGTGATGATGGAGGAGAGGATTGTTATTTCTTATTGTGATAGTGATGGTGTGTTTATTCCATCTAAGGTTATAAATGTGGAGGAAGAAGTAGATAAGATTTTACAATGAGTACTAAGTCAGCTTTCTAGTGGTAATGCATGAAAGTTCAGTTGGTAGAGATGATGAGAGGATGAGAAGTTCTTAGAAAGTGGTTTAGTAGGAGTGAGATTTTTACTGAGGAATTTAAATTTTCTTAAGTGTTAAGGTTACTAGATGTAGCACCTTGAGTTCCAAAAAGAACTAAAGAGAGTTCATTAAAGCCATTCCTAAGTTCTTTTAAGTTTTGGGTCAACTTCAAATGACCATAATTTTTAGCACAGGATGAATTAGGAGACCCACAAGATATCAAATGAAAGGTCGTGGAATCCTCTTTCTAACGCCACCAAGTTTGCTAAGTTTTGAGCCCGTATGAGGGAGATATGCCCGTTTGAAGTCAAGCTATCCTATTAAGAAAAGTTACCCAAAAATATGAGGGGTATTTTGGTCTTTTTGTTACCCAATCAGATTTAAAGGTTTTTGGTAAGTTTTTAGGAGTGTAAACTGATTGGAATCGCTTTTAGTTATTCCTAAATTATGCTTAGGGTTTTGAGAGGATTTCAAGAAGAGGAAAAGAGGAGAAAAGGAAGAGCGTTCAAGATTTTTGCGATTCTTCGAAGGATTTCGCCAAGGATTTTATCCTAAGAGGTATGTAAGTTCTGATAGTGTTGGGTTCATTCACCCACACGCCAATCATGAGTTTCTTTTGTGAATCTATTCATAAATATTAAGAAATTTAAGTTCTTGATAAGAGTTCTTAAAGCGTTGTTTTCGTTCTTGAATTAAGATGGGTTTGATGAGTTGTTGAGATTAATGTTAGTAGTTTGAGGGTTTTTTGGAGTATATTTTCGTGTACTTATGTTAGGTATTCGAATCTAAGAGTGTTAGGAAGAAACCAATCGATTCTAGGAAAATTAGAGACAAAATCGAAGAAGAAAATTCATCGGATAGTTCTGGGGGAGGGTTGGGGCGGCGCACCCCAGCAGTGCGCCACAGAGCAGCCTCTAAAGTTTAGGGGTTGGCGCCCCGCGTCAGTAGTGCGCCACAGAGCAGCCTCTAAAGTTTAGGGGTTGGCACCCCGCGTCAGCAGTGCGCCAGGGTCGCCTTCCCCCACCCGTATTCCATCGTTTTTCCTGTCTAAGTCCTTTTAAAGTATACCTTTACTCCCTATTGATTCTAACTACTCTACATTACATCCAACCATTGAGAGATCATTCATAACATGAATCATAAACCTTGAATTGATAATTCAAATTCAAGGAAGAGTTAAGAGTAAAGTTTGAGAAAGTCACTTTGAGTCTTTTTGAGGAGTCTTCTACCATAACATTTAAATTGTTTCAAGACTCGAGTAAGTGAGTATGAGAAGGAGGAGAATGTATTCATGAGGCTAAATTATCACTGAGATCCTTGAGTTAAGTCGTTCATGCTCATAATTCTGCATGAACTCCATAATTTGATTATCTTTGAGGGGAGTAGTATCTTCAAGTTCTAAGTCTTGAGTATTGAGTTCCTAATCATTTTGGGATTATATTCCTAATCATGGGACTACTACATGTTACCCATGAAGGTCCTTGAGTCGAGTAGTTCATGCCCGTAATTCTGCATGAACCCTATGAGTCGAGCAGTCTATAGATGAGAAGTATCATTGAGTCCTTGAGTTTAGTAGTTCATGCCCATATTTCCGCATGAACCCTCCAAGTCGAGCATTCTTGAGATGAGTAGTATCATTGACTCCTTGAGTTCTGGAGTTGTTGAGTTCCAAGTATTAAGTTCTATGCATGGTTATTGAAAACCTTGAATGGAGTCATTCACGTCCATAATTTGGCATGAACCCTATTTTAAGAAGTCTTTTTACATATTATTTTAAAACTTCTTTTAAAGACTAGAGCACTGAGTTGAGGAAGAGTAAAGTTGAGTTCATTTTCTTTAAAATGATATAAGGGAACTAAGTATTCCCAAGAGTAAATGTTTTTACATTTAAGAAGAGAGGAAACACCGATTTCCACAGAGTTCATGAGAAGTTTTCAGTACTATCTTTTTTAAGAGAAATATTTTGAGTAATAATCTCAAAGTTGAGGAAGAGGAAATGTTTTCTTTTAAACATATGAACATGAGTATATATTATTGGGAGTAGTATTGAGCACCGATATGGGGACGATTTCAGACACCTCAAAGTCCTCATAAACCATGTATGCCAACATGGGTTAAGGGTCATACTTTTTAGATGATTTCTTATTTATTTTTAAGCATAGCTTAGTGGACCCACTTAGTTGAGGATTTGTATACCCCAACAAGGTATATGATAGTTCTAGCAGCATGGGCGAGACGTTGTATCATCACATAGCTAATAGTGATGGTTGTCGGTTAGAGAATCTCCCAAACAGAGTTATTATTGTATTTTCATACAATTGAGTTATTATTGTATTTTTGCATACAACTGAGTTATTGTATATTGTTTTGAAAACTTCATCAGATATTGCACCTTTTATTGTTGCTTTTATCCAGAGTTGAGTATCTTATTATTGAGTTGAGCCCTATTTCTCTGAGTTGAGTTGAACTATGTTTCACAGAGTTGAGTATCTTATTATTGAGTTGAGCCCCACCAACGCGCCAGAAGAAGGCTTCTGTAGTTTGGGGCCTGGCGCCCTTCGCCAGCCAATATGCCCCAACTATTGGTCTGTAGGATAGGGGTTGGCGCCCTGCGCCACTCAGTGCGCCAGGGTCGTCTGCCCCCACCCGTTCTCCGTTGTTTAGCCGTCTAGTTTTTTCACAGGGTACCTTTACTTCCCTTTGATTATAAACTGCTCTAAACTACTTCTAAACATATAGAAATCATTGAGAACGTGAATCATAACCTTAAATTCATAATTCAAATTCAAGGTAGAGCTAAGAGTCAAGTCTTGAGAGTTCTTCGAGTCATTTTAAAAATTTTATTTACAATCTTTTAAACTTGTTTTAAGACTTGAGCATTGAGTTTGAGGAAGAGTAGAGCTGAGTTCATATTCTTTAAAATGATATATGGGAACTAAGTATTCCCAAGAATAACTGGTTTTACATTTAAGATGAGAGAAAACATCAATTTCCAAAAGAGTTCTTGAACAGTTTTAGTACTATCTCTTTTAAGAGAAAATCTTTTGAGTAATAATATCAAAGTTGAGGAAGAGGAAATGTTTTTCGTTAAAAACATATGAGCTAAGTTCATTTTTTTTTGGAGTAGTATTGAGCACCGATATGGGGGAGAGTTCATACAAATCACAGCCCCCATAAACCATGTAGCCAATATGGGTAGAAAAGGGACATACGTTTTAGATGATTCCTTTATTGCTTTTTAGTATAGACTAGTGGATCCACTTAGTTGAGGAGTTCTATACCCCGACAAAGTATATGACACTTCTGGCAGCGTGGGCTAGACGTTGTATCATCACATAGCTCATAGTGATGGTTGTTAGTTAGAGAATCTCCCAAACAAAGTTTATTTTGTATTTTTGTATACAAATTGAGTTATATTGTATTTTCTAATACATTGAGTTTCTATCTACTATTTTAAAGCTTTTCTTTATACTGTATTATTTCTATTGTTTTATAATGAAATGAGGTTGAGTTGAGTTGCGACAAGGTAAGTGTTTCTTCAGTTCCAGTTCAAGCTTATGTCATGTTTTAGAATTCCCCTCACATGCTCGTACATTCCATGTACTGACGCCATTTGGCCTGCATCTTTTATGATGCAGATAGAGGTAACCAGGATCAGCAACCAGCGCTTCGTTGATCCAGTTGAGTTCCAGAGTTGTTGGTGAGCCTGCTTGCTTTCGGAGGATCCCTTGTTTACTTTCAGTCATTTCATTTTGTTATTAGGATGTCGTGGTCTTGTCCCAACGTCCATCTCAGCTAGTAGAGGCTTCATAGATAGATAGATAGATAGACAGTAGTTCATGAGTCTTTTCATTTTCAGTTGTTTATGTTGAGACTTGAGTTGCCTCTTTGGCTAGTTGAATGTTTATTTCTAAAACATTATGAGTTGATCTTTTGAGACAGTTGAGTAAAGTTTATCTTTTAAGTTCATCTTATTTATGAGTAAGACTTCGGCTAAGAGTTAAGCTAGGCCATGGGTTCGCTTGGGGCCATAAATCGTTCTCGAGTGCCCGATCGCACCCAAGGTGTAGGCTTGGGGCTTGACAAACTTGGTTTCAGAGCACAGAGTTCAAGAGTCCTAGGGTGTCTATGAAGCCACGTCTGTAGAGTCCTAGTTATCGGTGTGAAGCGCGCCACATCTATAATTAGGAGGCTGCGACATTTAGGAACTATCTCACTTCTTTCATACTCTTTTCATGCGATAAAGTTCATATTTATAAAGTTTCCTTCTAATTCATGTTTGTGCGTATCTCTCAGATCATGCCTCCATGATGAGCTGTTCGAGGTCACCCTGCTAGGAGGAATGATGAAGATCAAGGGGTACCTAATGCACCAGAAGTGCAACCCCATGGAGAGGTCACTAATGCTGAGTTCTGGGATGCCATCCAGATGTTGAGTCAAGTGGTGACTAGTCAAGCTGGGCAACAAAGAGGGAATCAACAGGATGTGGCTGATATATCCAGGATTCGTGAGTTCTTAAGGATGAGTCCTCCGGACATTAACGGTTTAAGTGTCACTGAGGATCTAGAAAACTTTATGGAAGAGTTGCAGAAGGTTTTTGAGGTGATGCATATTGTTGATGCTGAGCGAGTGGAAATAGTTGCATACCAAATGAAGGGTGTTACTAGAGTGTGGTACGACCAATGGAAAAAGAGTAGAGCTGAGGGTGCACCAATTGTGAGCTGGGCTATGTTCAAAGAGGCCTTTATGAGGCGTTTCTTTCCCCGTGAACTGAGAGAGGCAAAGGTAAGGGAATTCCTCACTCTTAAGTAGGAATCCATGAGTGTACATGAGTATAGCCTCAAGTTCACCCAACTTTCCCATTATGCTCCGGAGATGGTTGCTGACATGAGGAGCAGGATGACTTTGTTTGTTTCTAGATTGTCTCATCTGTCAAGCAATGAAGGTAAGGCTGTGATGTTGATAAGGGACATGGGCATAGGAAGGTTGACGATCCATGTGCAACAAGTTGAGGAAGATAAGCTGAGGGATAGAGAGGTTCCGAAACAAGAAGGCTAAGATAATAGGAAATGAATCCGGGCAGCAGAAGAGTAATGCAAACCGGTCTTCTTTTCAACACAAGCCAAATGGACCTGCTCCATCATCTGCTAGTGCACCTGCACCAAGGAACAGAGGTGAGTTCAAGAATCAGATTTCACAGAATTTCAGAGCTAGACCTGCACAGTCTCAAGGTAGTGTGGCACAAGGAGGTAATGGGACTCCTTCATGTGCTAAGTGTGGTAGGAACCACTCAGGAGTGTATCGTGATGGCTCCACTGGTTGCTTCAAGTGTGGTCAGAATGGTCACTTAATGAGAGAATGCCCTAAGAACTGGCAAGGTAGTGCTAATGGGGGAAGTAGAGCCCAATCTTCTTCAGTGGGTCCACCAAACAAGGCTGCACCTAGAGGAGCTACTTCAGGGATAGGCGCAGGAGCAAACCGTCTGTATGCTATCACCTGCTGCCAAGAGCAAGATAATTCTCCATATGTTGTCACTGGTATGATCAAAGTCCTTACTTTCGATATTTATGCATTGCTAGATCCAAGTACGAGTCTATCTTTTGTGACTCCTTATGTTGCTATAAATTTCAATATCCTTCCTGAACAATATTTTGAACCCTTCAGTGTTTCCATACCTGTTGGTGAGTCTATTCTAGCTAAGAGAGTTTATCATGAGTGTACCATATATGTCAGGCACAAGGACACCATGGATGACTTAGTCGAGTTAGACATGGTAGATTTCGATGTTATTCCCGGTATGGACTGGCTTCATGCCTGTTATGCCTCAGTTGATTGTAGAACTCTAGTAGTTAAGTTCCAGTTTCTTAATGAGCCAGTTATAGAGTGGAGGAGTAGTTCAGCAGTGCCTAAGGGTCGTCTTATTTCGTACCTTAAGGCCAGAAAGTTAGTTTCAAAGGGGTGCATCTATCACTTAGTCTGAGTTAATGACTCTAGTGTTGAGACACCACCTATTCAGTCAAATCCAGTTGTGAGTGAGTTTCCAGAGGTCTTTCCAGATGATCTTCCTGGAGTTCCTCCTGAGAGAGAAATAGATTTCGGTATAGATATTCTTCCTGATATTCGTCCTATCTCTATTCTGCCATATAGAATGTCTCCATCTGAGTTGAAAGAGTTAAAAGAGCAGTTGAAAGACCTTCTTGAGAAAGGCTTCATCTGACCAAGTGTCTCACCTTGGGGCGCTCCGGTTTTATTTGTGAGGAAGAAAGATGGTTCTCTTAGAATGTGTATAGATTACCGTCAGTTGAACAACGTTACTATCAAGAATAAGTATCCCCTTCCGAGGATTGATGATCTCTTCGATCAGCTTCAGGGTGCCACTAGTTTTTCTAAGATAGACCTCAGATCAGCCTATCATCAGTTGAGAGTAAGATAAAAGTGACATCCCTAAGACAACATTCAGGACCCGTTATGGTCATTATGAGTTTCTAGTCATGTCATTTGG
This sequence comes from Solanum etuberosum, assembly GCA_029582245.1. Classification (NCBI taxonomy): domain Eukaryota; kingdom Viridiplantae; phylum Streptophyta; class Magnoliopsida; order Solanales; family Solanaceae; genus Solanum; species Solanum etuberosum. The sequence continues at coordinate 27,134 of JAJONR010003334.1, read as the reverse complement.
TCTAACTAATGCTCCTGCAACATTCATGGATCTTATGAACAGAGTGTTTAAGCCATATCTAGATATGTTTGTTATAGTGTTTATCGATGACATTCTGATTTATTCAAGGAATGAGGAGGATTATGTTAGTCATCTCAGAGTAGTTCTTCAAACTCTCAAGGATAGAGAGTTGTATGCAAAATTCTCTAAGTGTGAATTTTGGCTTGAGTCTGTGGCATTCTTAGGTCACATTGTTTTTGGTGATGGGATTCGAGTTGATACTAAGAAGATTGAGGTAGTGAAGAACTGGCCTAGACCCATATCTCTAATAGATATTAAGAGCTTCTTGGGATTGGCTGGTTATTATATGAGGTTTGTCGAGGGGTTTTCATCTATTTCAACCCCGTTGACAAAGCTGACTCAGAAACCAGTTAAGTTTCATTGGTCTGAAGCTTGTGAGAAAAACTTTTAGGAATTGAAAACTAGGTTGACTACTGCCCAATATTGTCCTTACCAGAAAGTACTCAAGGTTTTGTTGTGTATTGTGATGCATCCAGAGTTGGACTGGGTTGTGTATTGATCCAGAATGGCAAAGTTATAGCTTAATACTTTAGACAACTTAAGATTCACGAGAGGAATTACCCAACCCATGATTTAGAGTTGGCTGTTGTAGTGTTCGCTTTGAAAATGTGGCATCATTATCTTTATGGTGTTCATGTAGATGTGTTCATCGATCACAAGAGTCTTCAGTATGTATTCAGTCAGAAAGAGCTTAATCTCAGACAGAGGAGGTGGTTGGAGTTACTCAAGTATTATGACAGGGGCAAATCGTCAATGTGGCAATGCTTTGTTAGAATTTAGGGGAAATCTAAGTACCTAAGGGTAAATTTTCATATCGGTAGCTTTTTAAACTGTTTTGGGTATTTGGAAGTATTACATTTTTCTATGAAACTTTGAAAAATTGATGTTGGTTGAAATTACATGTTTAGCGAGCTTATCTTAGCTCGCCAAGGTAATAAGGCGAATCGCTTGGTAAGACCCAATTGCTTTTTATCTTCAAATTTGTTACCTGGGTAGTGTAACATTTGGCAGACTTGTCTTAGCTGGCCAAGCTATCTCGGTGGATCACTGAGTTGGAGCTGACATCGCCCTTACAACCGAACCCTTATCTGTTTTGTACTGTCATATTCAGCCGGCTTGTCTTAGTTTGTCGAAACCAACGCGGCATATCACTGAGTCTAAGATGACATCACCCTGATGACTTAGTCAAATTCTGTTTGGTCCTATCAACTTTGGCGGGGTCGTCTGAGTTTGCCTAACCTTTAACGAAAATCGCCTTTCCATTCAGCAAACCTCAATACATTGTCGTAACTGTGATTTTTTTGGACTTCTTTTCAACTAACTTTCACCCGTTCAGTTTTGACATGGTTTGCTTTACAGAAAATGGCCAAAGTTAAAGGGGTTGTGTTATCTAAGTTTGAATCCAACTTGACTCCTACTCCACCTCCTCTAAAATGGCATAGGGGTAGTAATAAATGAGCCCTCCTATTAGCAACATGCAACTCCATGTGTCTCTACGCGTGTGAGTGAACTACAAAAAAAGGTTATAGAGAGAAAAATGAGCGCAATCCGCTCAAAGTTACCTCAAGACCCAACCACAAATGCACGTGCTTCTAGGGTTCTCTTGGTAATAGCTCCAAGGGTCCTCAAAAGGCTCAAACCTGCAGGGGAGCATATGATACCTTAGAAGAGGTGGTTGCCCACGGATGGAGTCATAAGTGACTACCTAGCCATATGGGACACGATGAGATTTTATTAGTTTGCACCGTTCACTAGAGCTCGACCCCCATATGTCCCGGCCTTGGTTCATGAGTTTTATGATGCCTATGCAAAGACGGTGTTAAAGAAGAGGAAGGTCGTTGTTTGGAGACCCTTGGAAGAGGTCAAAGTTTGAGGCAACATTGTGCAGTGCAATTGTGGAACTATAAATGATATTTTAAGAACAAAAGGCAACTTGGCTGAAATGTACAAGTTGCGTATGAAGCACAACTTGGATGCCTTGAAGAGATAGTTTGCACCTGTGTTATCTGATATTACTCCTCCATGGATGGAGACAAAATGTAGATTGAGAACAAGGATATAAAAACCACAACTTGGTTTTGGTTCAGGTTTATCAGTAGCAATCTCATGAAGTTCTTGAACGAGTTGATCTTCTAGATCCCAAAAACCTGCCTTGGTAGGTACTATGATTGACAAGGAGGAGATTCCTATTGTTGACATTATTGAGGAGGAGAATCTTATGAGAGCCGGACAAGACAAGACTTCCCTACCTTTCCCTATTTTGATCAGGTTGTTGTGTGAGGCAGCAAGAGTGCCATTTTGAGAGAAATTTGATGTCAGAGTTACCCCTTCCTATCCAACAATATTTGGAGTGTATAGGTTGACTATCTAAGGGATTATGCGGCCAGAAGAAAGCCACTACCACCTGATACCACATCGGTAGTGGATCCCACTACTCTAGAGTCAGAAACTACTCGACCCGCTCTTTCTTTGGAGCCTTTAGGTATCACTCCACCCTCCTCTATGCTTCCGGACCTTCTGCACCCTCCACTTTTACTGCACCTCCACCCTACATCCCAACCTCAATTAACTCAAGCTTTTATTTATTAGATGGTCAACCCTTCCCATTCTGCGAATGTTAGGGCAACTAGATTTCCGAGAGACGTGCCGAATATAGTTACCAAGACAATTGAAGCTGCTTTATTTCTTGTTAGAGCTTAGATGGTTAGCCATAGGTTTACTTTAGCTTCATATGGAGAGAGGATCGATAACCTCATAGTTAAAGTTGAGGTGATAGAGAGATATGAGGGTAGCTTTGTTGGACCGCCTAAGTTGCGGAGTGACATAGATACTCTTAGAGCTGATATCAACTAGGTGAGGTCCACTGATATTTTGATGCTTTGGGGGTGAGTTTCTCTTTCCCAAGATGCCTACAAATGTGCCTACGATTGAGTCGAGAGTTGATATACCTTCTGGGTTAGCTGAGCAGCCATTAGGTAATGAGTCTGAAACAATTGAGGATGAGGTTGATGTTGGTTCAACAACTGAGACTGATGAGGAGGAGTTCTGTAGGGACGATGAGTAGAATAGTGTGGAGGACTTAGTAGAGCTTCATGGTTTCGAGGAACCGATTGTTCAGATGACTGTGGAGAGATCTCTTCTAGAGACCTCCAAAATAGGCACTAGTGGAGTCAATCTGTCATATTCTACTATTCCTCCTCCTGATGTGCCCGACACTAATGCCCCTATTAATTCTACAATGTTGCCTCCCACTTCAAATGATCTAGGTACTGATGCTCGAGGTGATTCTATTCCCTCCGAGTCACATGATTAGAGTTCTTCGCAAGCATAACCTGTCACAGGACCATTTACTCTTTCCTCCAGCACTTACATTTTTAGAGCATTGAGGACACTACTACTTAGTTTTGGTAGGGTGAGGCCACATGTGCCTATATTCTCTTTTTGATATTGTATTTTGTTATTGCAGTTATAAGTTGAGATTTTGATGTTTTGGTTTCATTTTGTCTCTCTACTGATTGCCCCATCCGCTAATTTTAAAATGATTGTTGTTGCTTGTGAGTTCATTGTTATTATTCAAGGATCGATATGGTTCAATATCGATGTCTTGGATTGTGCTCTTGATGAGAGATGTGTTCTGTGTTGATGCTGCAAGAGGAAATTAATTTTGCTTTACTATTGAATGATCTTTTAGAATCTTGAGTTGACTAGTTGGGTATTGATGTCAGCCTTGCAATTAACATCACACACAAGCTTCTTAATTATATAGAGTTGTGTAATATTATTGTGATTGAAGTGCCATGTGTTGTGAGATCCTACTTGAAAACATGCTTGTTGATTCCTAGAGTTTTTCTTTTTAGTCTTGGTGAATGAAAGAAATTATCTTGAACAAATATTTTGAGAGGGAACCTAAATCTTTATTCCTTTTGTGACTACCATTGGGAGGGTGTGCAACCATTTTTGCACCATTTGATCCTATACCATTTGTTGTTGACCCCATTTAAACCTGTTGAGCAAAATATGTCCCTAACTTCTCACCCATAAATCCTTTTCTAAACATTGATTTATTTGAATAGCCAACTTAGGTAAAAAGCCCAAGTTGGGGTGTGGAAAGGAATGAGGAAAGAAAGCAAAGTAAAAAGGAGGAAATAAAAGTGAGACTAAACCTTGAAGTTTGTTGCAAAAAGAAGGAATCCCTCCTTATAAACAAATATGAGAAAAAACATGTGAATGCAACGAAAAAGAAAGTTTTGAGAAAATAAAAGGAGTTTCCAATCAAGTGAATGAAAAATTGACAATTGAGTCTCCAAGTGAAAAAATGAAAGAAACTTGAGGAGAGGTGGAAATGAGTACAAAAATACTTTGTAAAGGTAAAGTCACTGAGCCAAATTGATCAAACCTTTACCCTCAGACCCATTACAAGGGTAAAAGACCCTTGAGATCTTTCTAAAATTGGGTTGTGTAATAATTTGAAAATATGGGCAAACCTATGTGATGAAGCTTGCATGTATTTCTCTTTCAGAGAGTGAGATTTGTATTGATTCCTAACTTCTTTTATAAATGTATTTTGTGAGAGCATGGATTTTTTTTTGCTGTGAGGGCACTTGAATGCTTTTGTTGAAGCATGATTTTTCATTATAAGGGAGCATTAGTGAGCTTGAGCTTGTGTTGATACCTGCTAGTCATCATTTGAATCTTATTGAACATGATTCAGATATTGCATATACTTGTTAGTAGTCTTGTAATGACTCTTGCATGTTTACCGGCATTGAGAAATATTATAGACACCCTTGTTGAACTGATTGTGTTCTTTATTTACTTGAGGACAAACAAAAGTTTAAGTTGGGAAAGGGTGTTGATGAGTGGTAGATTTTCACTCATTTGAGGCCTTTTTAGTTCAACAAATAGTGTCTTCAATGCCTATTTATGTCATTAACTAATGATATTTTGATATTTTGTAACTATGAAAGCTAAAGGACCATGCAAGGATGAATCTATAAAAAAAGAGGGTAAACTCCCAGTTGAGGATCGCATGACATATAGGGCAAATTACCCAATAGGTCAGACACCGCCTAAAGTGACAGTGTTCAGGTTTGAATATAATTAAGGCAGGTTGGTGAACCAAAGTGGAATCGACAATTCGCTGAAGACATTGGGCTAGCTAAAAGTTCCATCACCGAAGGTGACAAAACACTTAATTAAACTAAAGGTTGAATAGGTGAACAAGGTGGTGCTCGGCAATTTACCGAATTTGAAAGGCTAACTCGATCGAGTTCCCCTACTGAGTTTCAAACACTTGAAGCTTGAAGCCAAGGAAGGGCGAGCTAAAGAACAAACGGTGATCCGTCGAACATGCTGGGCGAGCTAAAGAACAAACGGTGATCCGCCGACTAACGTAGCCGAACAGGTCGCGCATGGAATTTCAGACTAATTTTTTATAAAATAATAAATTACCAAAAGGAAAGAGAATTTTATATCTTTGAATATATTTTTATCATTTTTTACATTTGTTAGCTTTAGTGCTTTTGCCTATTATAAATTTTTCATATTGAGAAATGGACTTCTTAGTTTTTGGGGGTTTTGAACAATCTTTTGATTGAAATTTGAGGGTTCAATTCAAAGTGGGTGTTAAAAAATATTTCTTATTTTCAACTCTCTATTGGCTGAAAACATAATTGGCATACTTTATTTTCCTTTTATGATACTTGGTTTAAACCCCAATTCTAGGGGTGTGATTATGGGGTTGGGTGCTTATTTAATTTAGTTTATCTTGTGTATTAATCTATTTTACTGTTGTTCATTCATGTATTTGAGTTATTTACCATGGGGATAATTTATGAGTTACAATTTTAAAATTAATAATAGTCTAGATCTTTGATTAATGCTCGAAATAGATCAACAGAAGTGGGTAAATAGCTTAATGCATGTAAATTTAGGTTTAGTTTCTGTAGTTTGCTCCAAAGTAAAAATGTGGATCAATTCTAATTGCCAAATCTGCTCAAAGGAGAGATTTTAGTAAGGAATTGGGTTGATATGCATTTCACATAGATGAGACCTAAAGGAGTTTCTTCCATGATATGATGCTTTGAGATTGAAAGAAGATTTGTGTGATTGAAGATTACCCAACTTATCCATATTTATTTTGAATTATTGAGCAATCACTTGTACTACTATTTGATATTGATATCAATCCCTACATCCCTAGATCGTCTCTTATTTGTTTAATCCCCTATTTTTAGTTGATTTGTCATAATTGATTCCAAATCTCTCTTGTTAATTTTGGTGGAATCATACACCCATTTGTCCTAATTGCTACAATGAATTGGTTTGCATATTCATTTCCTTATTGAATTGACTCCTTGTGGGATTTGACCCCGACTCTTTTGTTGGGTATTTACATTGCTAGTGATTGCTTACTCTCTAATTTTTTTTGAAAGTAATTTGAGCATTATCAGTAGTCCAAACAATGACCCATCTTGTCACTCATAGGTCAATTTACTAGGAATTCAAAATTCCAAAACAAAAAAATTATCCTACAATTCTTTTTCTATGAGCAATAGAACTTCCTACGGTCCATAGATTGGATTTGTAATTCACTATTTCAGTGTCATAATTGAACGTTTCCCTTTTTATTCAAACTTTCCAATTTCCAAGGTGTTACATAGATGGATCCGAATGGTTTGGGGTTTATTGTGATCCTTCAAGGATTGTTCTGGCTTTTGTCTTGAAGCAACTAATAAGGAAATTTTATATTCTTTAAGGAAACTAAAGGTGCACGAAAAGAATTATTCGACTCATGATTTGGAGTTAGCGGCGGTGGTTTTTTTTATGGTTTGGAGACATTATCTCTATGGTGTTCATGTTTATGTGTTCATCGATCATATCTGTTTGAAATATGTGTTTAAGCTAAAGGATTTGAATCTTTGCCAAACAAAATGGCTTGAAGTGTTGAATGATTATGATATGATCAATCTCTATCTTCCAAATTGAGGAAAATATGGTTGCCGATACTCTTAGCCAATTGTCGATAAGTAGTGTGGCTCACGTTGAGGATGGTAAGAAAAAATTAGTTCATGATGTTCATAGACTACCTCGATTGGGTATTCTCTTGGTTGACTCCAAGGATTGGGGCATCATTGTTGAGAATGGCTAAAAATCATATCTTGTTTCAGATGTGAAAGCTTAGCAAGATCTAGATCAAATTTACGTTTAGTTGAATAAAGTGGTTTCCAAAAAATCCATTAAGGCTTTATCTCAAGGGGAAGATGGTGTGTTTCATTACCAAGGTTGGTTATGTATTTTGAATTTTGATTAGTTAAGGCAATAGATTTTATCGGAAGCTCACAGTTCTCGGTGTTATCCTTACCCTGGAACCACAAAGATGTATGCAAGAGGTCTATTGGTGGAATGTGATGAATAAAGATATAGTTGAATTTATGGCTAATTATACTAATTGTAAACAAGTGAAAGTTGAGCATCAACAACCAGGAGGCTTAGCTAAAGACATTATCATCCCTACTTAGAAGTGGGTAGATTTGAATATGGACTTTATTACGAGTTTACCTCATACTCATCAACAATTTGATTCTTTTTTGGTTGTTGTTGACAAAATGACTAAGTAGGCTCATATTCTTCCCATGAGAACTTCTTTTTTAGCTGAATACTATGCTAGGTTTGATATTAGAGAAATGGTGAAGTTACATGAAGTACCTTTATCCATTATCTCCGATAGGGGCACTCAGTTTACATCTCAATTTTGCAGGTCATTTCAGAAAAGTCTTGGTACTCAAGTGATGTTTAGTACGAGAGACGATCATACTATTTAGAATTTGGAAAATGTGTTGAGAGCTTGCGGGATTGATTCAAAGGGTAATTGGGATGATCATTTACCTGTGACTGTGTTTTCTTAAAATAATAGCTATCACTCAAGTATCCAAATGGCTCCATTTGAGGCTCTCTATGGTGGGAGGTGTAGGTCTTCTTTCGGTCTGTTTAAAATTGGTGTGGTCACTTTAAAAGGACCTGAGTTTATTCATGTGGCTATGAAGAAGGTTCGACTTATAAGAGAAAGGTTTAAAATCATTCAAAGTTGGCAAAAGTGTTTTACTGATGTTACAAGAAGAGAGCTTGAGTTTGATTTTGATAATTGGGTTTACATGAAAATATCACCTATATTTGGAAAGAAAGGGAAGCTAAGTACTCGTTATATATGCATATATCAGATTTTGAGACGTTTTAGTAAGTTAGCCTATGAGTTGGATTTGCTTTCCGATTTGGCGACATTGCAACTAGTGTTTCGTGTTTCATTATAGATGAAGTGTATTGGTGATCGTACTTCTATTTTTCCATTAGAGAGTGTTGGGGTTAAAGAAAGTTTTTCTTATGAAGAGGTTCAGCTTGAAATTTTGGATCATCAACTCTGACATTAGAGAAACAACAAAGTTTCTTCCGTGAAAGTTATATGGAGGAATCAATTAGTTGAGGGTGAAACTTGGGAGACCAAAGCTGATAAGATGTCCAAGTATCCTCATCTCTTTCCCTTTATTCCCGTTTAGCTTGGGTTACTAGCTCCTCATATTTACTCTTTTGGATTCATATGCTTTAGCTTTTATCATGTTTCCATATGCATGCATGTTCATGAAACCTTGCTTTTTGAGTTATGTTTTTTTTTGGGAATTATTACTCCTTAGTTATGTGCATTTTGATATGATTTGCATTCATATTGGGTTGCTATAGTCGATTACTCTTTCTCTACTCTATTCATGCTAGCTTGAGTTCTGTTCGGGGAAGAATGTTCACAAGGGGGAGATATGGTAACACCTCGGAACTTGGAATGTTGATTTCGAAAGGACACTCTGAAATTTGCCTACTGATGCAGTTCTCACGAGTCCACCTACATACATGGTCTGACGGTCCATAGGGAGGCAATTATGTATGATGACTTGAGAAATTTGAAAATAACAAGTCCTAGACCACCAGGATGGTCCTAGATGCTTCTACGACCAATATGAAGTGGTCGTAAGAAGGGGTCCAGACATGGTAAAATTCTGATTTGAACATGGGTTCCACGGTTGGGACATACGGCCCGTAGAAGAACCTATGGACTGTAGGAGATACTCCTGGTCTTTGGCTCAAATTTTTGTCTCCAATAACTTTTTCTATGGATGACCAGTATGGCGCGTAGAAGGTTATACAAACAACATGTTAGTCTGTATTGTCCCTCTGGCAGTTTTTATGGCAGGGTTATTGGGGTATTTTTTACCCTTTTTACACCTACACTATGTCGTTTTCACCTTATAACCAAGTCTTACAACTGGTTTTACTCTTTAAAATCTACCTATTTCCCTCTCATTCACTCAAAACCTAAAAATCCCTCAAGGTTCTCTCCAGATCATCTCCAAGGATTTCTTTCAAGCGGATTAGGGTTCTTTAGGCTTCCAAGTTCTCTTCTCAAAATTTCAAGGCTTAATTACTCAAGGTATATGTGAAGTTTATCAATGAATTCTCTATTATCCACTGAATCCCATGGATTTTCTCTAAGGGGTCGTTTGGTAGAGTGTATAAAAATAATGCTTTATAGAGTGTATTAGCAATGCTTGCATTAGTAATGCTTGTATTAATTATGCTTGCATTAGTTGTAGATTATTTTTTATGCATTATTTGGTTTGGTGTATTACAAATAGCATGCATTGTACAAAAATATTTATTTATAAAAATATCCTCCACAATTATGGTGAAAAAGATGTAAAAGTGATTTTGAGGGGTAATTGTGTCTTTAAAATGCTAATGCATTCATTAAATCCCTTTGCATTACTAATACCTAGAAATCCATGATATTAGTAATACACTCCCCAATACACAATAGAGTGTATAACTAATACAAGTATTAGTTATACATAGCATGAAAAAGTGCACCAAACAAGGTACTTCTAATACATAAAGCTAATGCATGCATTAATTTTGCTAATACACACTACGAAACGACCCCTATTTCTCTTTTAACATTTCACCTAAATTTCTAGGGTTTTATATGATTCTTCACGGATTCACTTATTTATGGTTCAATTGATTTTATTTGATCTTCTAATTCGTGATTTGATTCAAATTACATATTTTCAAGGTATTTAATATAAACCCATGCTATATACCTATTTATGATCATAAATTGAGTTTTGAATATTATGCATGCCTAAATGGATTATAGTTACTATGATTCTTGGGTGCTTTCAAATAAAGTATCTCAGATTTATGAAACTAGGTTGCTTTCGATTGAAATATTCCTACTATTAAATATTTCTATGATCTATCCACTTCCGATTGAAGTGCGATTTTATGAAGAAAAGATTATAATTATTTATATGCTTTGGATTAAGTGTCTATTAAAATCAAATATGTTATGAAATCATGATATTTTAAAGGAGTTATTTGTCACGACACAAAGACCTATGAAAGAAGGGGATTCTACTTGCCAAGGTGGAATCTGTACATATCATCTTTTCCTAAAGTTGATCCACTAGTTAGGTCATTTAAGACAATCCTACGGGGGCACGTATTTTGGGACTACAGGTTCCTACTAAATACTATCATATTTGAGCATCCACCGCAAATCCCTCTCGGTTATAAGTCTAAATCCCAACGAAACAGATAAAATCAAATATTATTATGACATAAGAAATTCCACATCTTAAAGATCAAAACATAGAATAGCTCCTTAAATTATAATTCAAGCATATATGATAAAATATTTCACTAATGTAAATCCATATGTGAGAAATACCTTTCACAATCATGATCATATTTGTATGTGAGTAATCCTTTCAAGATAACATTGATACTTTTATCTAAAAGCACCCTATCATTATAAACATCATTATCATAAGACATGCATAATCCTTCAAAATTTATAGTTCATAGGTTCATGGGTTCTTCTTAGGTTAATTGTTGAAAAATAATGAATAATGCATGAGTCCATATGATTTCAACTAAATATCATGTAATTACATTAAATCATGCAATAGAAGAATGCGACAACAATTTGAATCATAATTTGGGTGAAATCTCATGCAAAATGAAGAACCCTAATTTGACCAATTGAATTTCAATTGAGGGATTGAAAACCTTGGGGATTCCATGGAGGACTGGACTCCATGGGTTAATTCTCACATACCATGCTACTCAAAGCCAAAGATTAATGGTGAATTGATCATCTTGGATTGAACCCTAGCTTCTTCTTCTCCCTTAGGTTGAGAGGGAATTTAGGAGAATAAATTTTGTTGGGTTTTGGGATAATAGGAGAATGAGTTTGAACAGTGTAGATTAAGGACCTAAAGTCTTTATATAGGGCTTAGGATGAAGGCCAAAACGACATAGCATAGGCTTAAATCATATAGGAAAAGACCCAAAAGACAATACGAAATATCTCCCGAAACTTGTCTACGGGTGTGAGCTTTCTACGATTTGTACAGATCAACCATAGACAAAGTACTCGGACCTTAAAATCACCCAAATTTTGATAGGACCTTTCTACGGCCCGTAGGACATCCTATGGTCTGTAGACCCTAACCGTTGAACTTACTTTTAACCCCAAAATTTCACTAAGTCTGAATAGCTTCTACGGGATACATCTATGACCCGTAGATCACTGGACGGACCGTACTGGCCATCCATAGGATGAGATACTGGAACTTCATTTTCAAAAAATATTTTTCCATTCCTACGAGATTGGTCTACGACCCGTAGAAATTTCTACGAATGGTAGACTTGTCTCGTAGACCTGAACTAGTAGCCAAAAATTCATGCAACCTTTTTGAAATCCGAATTGTTATAATATCTCCCCTTTGGGAATATTAGTCCTTGAATGGAACTTAAGGCAACATACAGAGGTTACGGGAAGAGATATAACAATCAAACATGAATGCAATCACATAAATGCACATAATCAAAGAGGAAATCTACTCCAGGTTAAAACATACTCAAACATCATTTCATAAATCATACATTCCTATATATGCAAACATGAGAATGACTAAGACATATGAATCCGCAAGAATGAACAACTAGTAGCTAAATACCTCAAGATAGAGTAGGATCAGAGGAAAATATATGAGGATATCGGGACATCATATCTGCCTCGGCCGCAACACCTTTACGGATGCAACTTCCTTGTTCCTCAATTTTCTAACTTGCCGGTCAAACATCTCAACCGAAACTTCTTCATAAGAAAGACTTTCCTTTATAACAAGACTCTCCAATGTCACAATAGATGTCGGATCACCAATAAACTTCTTGAAAAAGGCCATGTGGAATACCGGATGCACCGACGATAAATCGGAAGGTAAGTTTAATTCATAATCCACCTTGACTATCCACTTATATACTTCATAAGAACCAACATAACGGGGACTAATCTTTCCTCTCTTGCCAAACCTTATGTCACCCTTCATAGGTAAATTTTTTAAGTAAACCCAATAATCAACATCAAACTCAAGATCCCTTCTTCTAAAATTGGCATAGGACTTTCGTTAAGTTTGATCCGTTTTCAACCTTTCTCTAATAGGACAAAATTTCTCCATAGCCTCATGTACAAAATTGGGACCTATCAAAGCAACCTCACCAACTTCAAACTAACCTGTAAGAGATCTACACCTCCTACCATAAAGAGCTTCAAATGGGGCCATACAAATACTTGAATGATAGCTAGTATTATATGCAAACTCAATTAAAAGTAAAAGATTATCCCAATTGCCCTTGTAGTCAATCACACCAGCTCTGAACATATCTTCCAATGTTTGGATAGAATGCTCCGCTTGCCTATCAATTTGAGGATTAAAGGTTGTACGAAACTTGACATGAGTACCAAGACCTTTTTGGAAAGACTTTCAAAATTGAAAAGTAAATTGGGTAGCACCATCAGAGATAATGGATAGGGGCACCCCATGCAACCTATCCATTTCCCTTAGATATAACTTATCATAATCTTCCGCTGAATAAATAACCTTGACAGGAATGAAATGAGCCGACTTCATCATATGATCTACAATAACCCAAATCAAGTCATATTGTCGCTGGGTGCGGGGTAAACCAACAATACAGTCCATATTCAAATCTTCCAACTTCCAAGTAGGAATACTATTATCTTGGGACAAACCTCTCAACTTTTGATGCTCAACTTTAACGTGTTTACAATTAGGACACCTAGCCACAAATTCTGCAATATTTTTCTTCGTTCCATTCAACTAATAGACCTCCCGCAAGTTGCGGTACATCTTGTGGCTCTCGGGTGAATAGATACCCTAGAACTATGGGCTTTCGATAAAATTTGTTCCCTCAAATCATCAACATTGGGAACACACAAATGACCTTGATATCAAAGCACACCATCTTCCCCGTAGTAGAAAGCCTCAACGGACTTCTTAACTACCACTCCCTTTAACTCAACAAAAAATGGATCATGATTTTACTTGGCTTTCACATCCGACATAAAAGATGATGTTGAGTCCTTTTGATCAATAACACCACCACATCAGAATCAACCAGCCGAAAACCCAATTGGGCCAATCTATGTACATCACGAACAAATTCCTTCTTAACATTTTCAACATGAGCAACACTACCCATTGATAATCGACAAAGAACATCTGCCACTACATTCGCCTTACCGCGGTGATAGAGGACACTCATGTCATAATACCTTAACAACTCAAGCAACCTCTTTTGGTTAAGAATTATATCCTTTTTCTTGAATAATATTGAAAACTTTTGTGGTCGGTAAAAATATCAACCTGAACACCATAAAAATAATACATCCAAATCTTTAAAGTAAAACCAACAGCTGCTAATTCTAACTGATGGGTAGGATAGTTCTTTTCATGAATCTTGAGTTGTCTTGAATCATAAGCAATAACTTTCCCATTTTTCATAAGAACAAACCCTAATAAAATCCTTGAAGCATCATAATACACAAAGAAGCCATCTAACCCTTCTAGTAAAGTCAACACGGGAACGGAGGTAAGCCTATCTTTCAACTCTTGAAAACTCTTTTCATATGCTTCCGATCATAAGAACTTAACCTTATTTTGGGTTAATACAGCCAATAGAGAGGAAATCAAAGAAAAACCTTCCACAAGCCTTCTATAAAATCCAGCAAAACCCAAGAAGCTTTGAATATCTGAAGGGATAGGTGTAATACCCCAACTTTTTAGAACTCTAATTTAACTCGTACCTTCATGGAAAGACAAAAAGAGTGAGTAATAAATTAATAATGATGTGGTATGTCATATTTTAAGTGTTCAAGGGTTTTATCTCAAGCTTTGAAGTTAGGTAAGTGGCAAAATAAAAGTTGGCGAAGTTATCGTAAGTTCCTTTTTAAAGATATCTCTGAAATTTGGGTCAAATTTCTCGGAAGTTTTCTCCTAATCAATAAAGAGTTATGATGCCCATGACCTATCACATCAAAGGTCTACGAGTTTAGTTTCCAACGCATCAAACCATTCATTCATACAACTTCAGAATAGAGAGATATTTGCATTTTCACGAGACTGCGCAAGCAGGCACGTGAGGTGGGTCCCCTGTGGAACGTTATAAGATAGCATCTTCTTCATTTTTCTTCATTCCAGCTCGTAAGAAACCCATAAAAATCAGAGAATTACTCCTCATATAATCCTTGTGTGTTCATGATCTCTTCTTGGCTCCTTATCGAAAATTCCCTACGTCGCGAGCTCGTCATTTTGGTATAGTTTTCATGGTGGATTGAGCGGTGTAGCTCCGTGGAGGTTGTGGCAGCATAGTTTTTTCAGTAGTTTGATTTCATTCAAGTGTTCTGGGCATGTAAAGAAAGGTAGGAACCATCTTTTATCAGTTTATGGATACCTTAGGTCTTGGATAGTAATTTACGATAGGAATCTGTATCGATTGTCGAATTGTTGTAGTAATTCTTGTCCTTAATTACTGATTGATTTTACATTTTTTAGTGTTGTAGTGGTGCGGACAGAGATATTTTCAATATAAATTATAAAGGAAAAGGTATGATAAGGCTATTTACTTCGTTCGGCATGTTTCCTTAGAGCTTGGGAGTGATATAATAGGGTAGTTAATACTGGTGATCGTGTAGATGTAATTGTGAGTGGTTGGCTGATTGAGTGGTTATAAACCCTCATTTTAGGGATTCATAATCTGTTAAGAACGACCCTAAGTTAGGAACGACTTGGAGACTATTCATATATATTGTTTATAGCTAAATTTCTCACCTTTAGCTTATTCAATTATTTGTTGTCGCCCTTGGGGCTAGTGCGGTTAGCTGTTGAGCTATGAACTACCTATGGGGGCTATGATGTTTTCTAAGAGGACTATGTTATTGCCTAAGAGGGCTATGTGTTTCCCACGGTACTATATTGATCCCAAAGAGTGTTATGTGTTGCCTACGGGGCTATTTTGACGCCAAAGAGGGTATGTGTTGCCTACAGGGCTATGTTGATGTAAAAGAGGGCTATGTGCATCCCACAGAGCTATGATGTTGCCTATGAGGGCTATGCGCTGCCTAAGGGACTATATCATTGCCAAAAAGGGCTATGTGACTTCTTACAAAGACAAGGGGCTACCGATCGGGGTATGTAGATTGATTTGGCACCTTCTAGACTTATGGGGGCCTAGGTAGGTGGTATGTTGTGTGTACTTGCTGAGCTTATGGGGGCTTGGTTAGGTTGATGTTTGATCATTTTTGTATTTTTAGATTCAGTAGTGGGTTAGCATGCCTATCTAAATTTTGATTTTCATACCTGATTGCTTTTAGTATATTATGATACTTGCTTATTTAGTCTATAGCCTTTCATACTCTGTACAGTATTTCGTACTGACACCCCATTGCTTGGGGGGGGCGGCGCTTTCATTCATGCAGGTCCCGACAGACAACCAAGTAGACCTCCTCAGCAGCAGGAGTGACTTCTATCCGGTTGGCTAGCCCCTTTCCTCCAGAGCTTCCAGAGTTTGGAGGTTTGTTAGCTTTTGTTGTATATATTTTTATGGCTAGGCTGGGCCCCTATCCCGCCAATCATTACTACTCTTAGAGGCTTGCAGAATAGTGTTTGGGGTGTATAGCTACGTTGTAGCCATGTTGGCCTAGTTTGTTGGTTTGCTGAAGCTTGTGAGCTGTTTGATGTATTGTCTTGATATATACCTACTTTCAGTTTTGGTATAGAGATCATGGTGGCCTCGACGGCCCAATCAGGACTTCTGTGCTAGTTTGCTATTTATTTATATGAACTCTTGGGAGTAGTTGTTTCTTTTATAGATCTGTTGACATGGGCCTTGCCGGCCGAGGGCTTAGTTTTAAGCCGAGATATACTTGTTTGTTTTTTGATTGTGTGTGGCTGCCATGCGCTAGTAGCAAATAGTTCAGTAGGGTCGTCTCGGGCCTGAGTTTTGGCATTAGGAGCCAGTTGCGCCGCTTGAGTTTGGGACGTGACAAACTTGGTATCAGAGCAACGTCGTATCCTAGGGAGTCTACAAGTCGTGTCTAGTAGAGTCTTGTTTATAAATGTGTTGTGCACCATATTAAATAAGCAAGAAGCTACCGGGCATGTTTGAATGACTATCCTTCTTTTGCTCACCTCGTGCTATAGAACTGTGTCTTAAGGGTTGAGGTTTCTGGCTTATAATTGATAATTGTATGCAGATAGAGATGGCTGACACCAGACAGACTACAACTAGCCAGGGCTAGATACAGCTGCAGGCGAGGGTACCGGCAAGGTACCACAGGTGGAGGTAGCCCATTGTGAGACCTAGTGGGAGACATCATCATAGCCCCCTATAGCTTCTCTATCGCTTCAAGAGCCTCCGAGGTCTACAGGACCCCCGGCTCCACCAGCAGTACCACCTCTAGTTCCTCCTATTCCATCTGATCATGATTTCAAGAGTGCAGTATGTATATTAGCACAGTTAGTAGCTGCACAGCGCCAGCCAGTTGCACCAGATGTTGCCTGACCTTCTGAAGGGCCCGAAAGTTTTAGAGTTCGTGAATTTATTACCTTGAATCCTCCACAGTTTATAGGTACAGATCGCAGAGAGGACCCTCAGCACTTTTTTGATCAGCTTCATAGGATCTTGAGAGTCATGCATGCCTCAGGGACTGAGTCAGCTGAGTTAGTAGCATTTTGATTACGTGATGTTGCAGTATTATGGTACGAAAGCTTGGAGAGATCTAGGGGAAAATATGCATCTCTACCCACTTGGAATAGCCTTACAAAAGCTTTCATAGATCACTATCTGCCTCGAGAGATTAGGGATGCCCGGGTGGACCAGTTTCCAAACCTCCGACAGGGTAGCATGAGTGTCCGAGAGTACGGGATGATATTTGATTCATTAGCTAGATATGCACCAGTATTTGTTGAGACGATGCATGACAGGGTGCATAGATTTTTAGGAGGGCTTGACTCAAACTATACCGGCCCTTGTTTTACCGCTGCACTAAATGATAATATGGATATCTCACGAATTTAGGCCTTTGCACAGGGTACAGAGGACCACCGACATCTACATTTTATGAGTGAGAGGGTCAAGAAAGAGAGACAGAAGAGGATTAGGCCCGCTGGTTCACAGGGAGATTTTCAGGGTGTTGCCTGACCCCGATATTCTAGTAGGCCACCTAGACCTCCACCACAGCAGTTCCAGGGTAGTAGATTTGATCTTCAGGGATAGTCAGGCCCAGGTGAGGTTTCACGAGCATCGGGCTCTCAGCAGCATAGGGGTTCAGGTTAGGCTAGGACAACCCCATCGCATTGCGCTACTTGCGGTACGAGGCATTTCGGAAGGTGCAGGTAGGGTTCCACAGGTTGTAATTCTTGTGGACAAGAGGGGCATAGGTGGAGGAACTACCTGACCAAAGGTCAAGGTGGTATAGGTTAATCGACCGCGTCAGTAGTAGGTTCCTCCTCATCAACACAGTCTATAGGGCATGGACCCCAGACTTCAGCAGGTAAAGGCAGAGCTGGAGGCATAGAGGGAGCATCTAGTTCTGGTAGTGGCCAGAATCGTACATATTCACTAGCCGGCCGACAGGACTCAGAGTCATCACCAGATGTTGTGACAGGTGATGAGTCTGAGATTTGGACTCATTTGGGGCTTTGTTAATATAGATTTAGTGTCCTCAAATGCTTAATTTGTGCCATAAACTGATGTTAAAGCCTTGATTTTTAGGTATATAAATTGAGGACCAAGAAAGGACACTAACAGGAAAAAAGGAACAAAAAAAACTAAAGAAGTGAAGAAAGGAGAAGCCTGATGATCGCCAAACGCACTTGGCGAGCTGCCGAGTGGATATTTGGACCGCCTAAAGTTCCAGTGTTCCAGCCCTGATGGAAGAAATCAAGTCGGCGACAGGAAAGGGGTGGTCGGTGAATCGCCGAGCAGGTCCGCGATGACAAGTTTGATCATCCAAAGTTACAGAACTTGAGGATGCTGTGAGCCAATGCAAAAAGGCGATAGAAGAGAGCAAAGGGCGGTTTGCCGAACTACTCAGTGAACTCGACTTATATCGCCCAATGGCCTTTCGTGGATAATTTTTGGTGACTATAAATAGGATTTTAAACTGTAAATTGTGAGAGTTGAAATATTTTATTTTCTTTAAAAAAATCTAGAACAGTTCTCTCTAGAGTTTTGGATAGTTCCTTATTAGACTTGAAGACTTTTTGAGATTCAATTTGGAGATTTTGCAAGTGGGTTTTGAATTTTCTGCAAATTGAAGCATTGTAAAGGCTTAATTACTCTTACCCAGTTGATGGCTAATCGATTTTGTAACCGTTTTTACTCTTTTATGATGTTTGGCTAAAATTCCAATTCTTGGGGTGTGATCATGTGATTATGGGTTGAATTAGTTTATGGGTATTGTCAATTACTAGTTTAAATGCTATATTGAAGTGGGTTTAATCATTTGCTGAGGGTTAATTTATGAATTGTAGTGGCAAATACAGTTCTAATTTTGTGTTCTTAGCTTGCTCGAGAGAGAGGTTTTAGAACCAAAGCTTTTGATTAATGGTTTGTAGGTATTGGGTTGATTTTGGTTCAGCTCGAGAGAGTGAATCCTAAACCCAATCTTACCCATCTTGCTCGAGAGAGAAGATGTATTAAGGTTAGGGGTTGTTCTTAATTGCTATGCTTGTTGATGTTCGAGAGAAATCACTTGAAGCAGAATAGTTGTTCGAGAGAAAACTATTTCAATTATAGTCTAGCCTACCCAATGAAATTTAGCTATTTACTGGTAGTTTTAATTACCCATATATCAAAATTTGCCTATAATTGATCACATACCGAGAATTCCTTTCCTATTGTTATTTCAAATTGTTTGTGACTCATTGTAGTTGATAATTGCAAACTAAAACCCCCATCTGACATTTAATGTCACCCCTTTGATTTATTTCATGTCTTTTTTGATAATTTCTATTCCTATATCTAGTTAGATCACATTCGTACTTCTTAATTGAATTTGAACACGTACCACTCCTTGTGGGTTCGACCCCAACTCTTCGTTGGGTTTTATACTGCTTAACGATCGTTTGCACCTAGAATTGGATATGGTGTGCTTGAAACATTAATCAAAATGGCGCTGCTGCCGGGGAGTGGTGTTGTTTAGAATTCTTTCATTGAAGATGAATTGTGATCTTTGTAGTTATAAATGAATCTACTTATTTTAGTTTTTGGTTTTGTGTTGATTGTGTTAAACAGAGGAGGAGATGACAATTAACGGAAGTAATGGTAGCCAAGTGGGCCACCAAGACGACATTTGGAACCTCAATGATGTTAATGACCCAAACCAGGTGGGTGGTGTTGGTGCCATTCGTTTACCTCCGGCTGAAGGAAATGTGGTTTTTCACATTACAAGGACAATGCTTCAGCTCCTACAATTGAAAGGATTATTTGGGGGCTGGCTCATGAGGATCCCAATTAGCATATCAGGAACTTCGTGGATGTTTGTGGGCCGTTCTCATTTAAGAACATATCGCAAGAATCGGTCCGTCTCAGGTTGTTTCCGTTCTCTTTGATGGGTGAAGCTACTAAATGGTTGGCTGAGTTACCGAGGGACTCCATTACCTCATGGGATGAGCTGACCACAACATTTCAAGTGAGATTATTTCCCCCATCGAAGATGATGACTCTAAGGGATGGCATTCAAGTTTTCAAACGCTTGGAAGGTGAACCAATCCATGAGACATGGCTGAGATTTAAAAAGCTGGTGCTTCATTGCCCAACCCGTGGACTTCCAGATAATGTGCTGCTGCAATATTTCTATAGAAGCCTCGATTCGGTAAACAAAAGAGTGGCTAATCAACTTTCTCCGAGTGGTATAATGCAACATCCCTATGCAATAGCATCCCAACTCCTTGATTGCATGACCAAGATCAACAGGGCATGGTACACTCGCGAAGACCAAGTCTCTCCTCTTACTTATAAAATGACAAAAGAGCATATCGAAAAGGATCAAGAGAGAGACAAAAACATGGCCAAAATGATGACCCAGTTAGATATCTTGGGTAAAAATGTCATGGGTGTTGGTGCAAGAAGTGTTAATGCTGTGGGTGTTGGTGGAGTGAACCCCGATGAAGAAAAATTTGAAGCGTTGTACAATGAGGAAGTGAACTTCCTAGCCAATCAAGGAGGAGGTTATCGTGCAAACTACCCAAGACAAGGTGGAAATCAAGGATGGAATAGAGATGAGGGCTAGATAGACCTTGACAGAGAATGGCGTGATCATAACGCCACTTGGAAGGAAAGAGAGGGGGAGAAGGATAGGTATGTTCCTCCCCATAAGCGTCAAAAGCTCAAGGACTCTGAAGGTGGCCGGACAGAATATATGCTCTAACGCATTCTTAACATAGTCGAAGGGTCCGACAAAGTGTTGAAAGAGATGAAAGAGGATGTCTCAACTCTCAGTCAGACGGTGACCTCTCACTCAGTCTCTATTAAGAAGCTGGAGACCCAAATGGGTAAAATTTCTTCACATTTGAATCCAAGACAACAAAGGGGGTTTCTTAGTGACACAATGGAAATCCCCAAAAATGAAGCTTAATTTGGTATCCTCGTCCTGCCACGATGTTAACTAAGGCGCTTCTTGGGAGGCAACCCAACTTTTTAATGTTTTGGTTTTTGATTTTGAATAACGGGTGTTGATGGTGCAGGTTGAAAGGTGAAAAGTGTTGCAAAATGGGTAGTTTGGTGAGCCAAAAGTTCAGTCGGCGACACGCCGAATAGGTCGGCGTGCCCGACTTGGATAACCGTTGGACCCACCAAGCCTGAAGTTGAAGTATGTAAATCTCGTTGGCCTAAATGCTTAATCGGCGACCCGAACAGGTCGGCGAGCCCGCTATTGTCCGCCGTTTGAACCTCCAGATTTTCTGGAGGTCCTTTAAAACTCGGCAAGGTAAAGTATCCCTCGGCGCATCACCGAGTGGGTCGGCGAGCATGACTTACTTCGCCGATGGTTTTAAAGGCCAAACAGTTTAAAATTTTAAAATCCTTCATATTCTCTCATTTTCAACTCTCGTACTCCCTCACCCATTAATTAATCTTCAATAGTTTACTATTTTTCCTCGCATTTTTGTGTGATCTCTCGCTCGGAATTGGAATACTTTGCCGCCTAGCTTTTCAATTTCTCAATTCGGCTTACAAGTTTGTTTTCCGAACCCCGTACTTTAATTTTGTGGTTAAACTCAAATGCAATAGGTAGATATATGTTTATATATGTTGGGTAACTGTTTTAATTATGTTTTCTGATTCGCATTGCCCGTAGTTTGTCTGAACTTGTGCCTAAATGCTTAAATCAATGATTCCCCATGTTTTGTGCGTTAAAATTGGTCCTAAATTGTTGGGTTGCGGTTATTTTGTATTGGGTCTAGTTGGGTGAAGTCTAAGTAGCCCTGAGTTGTGCCAAATGACGTAATTTTCCCGATGATAGAGCGTTTGACGTCATTTCTAAGGGCAAAAGTCGTCAAATGGCCAATTTTGACCAAATCGGGGGAAGTGTGAGTACCGCGAGGGCATGGGTCGTATGGGTCTGGGATTAATTGCATGATGTGTGTGTTTGATTTTGAATTCGGGGGCTGCAGGCTGGATTTGGGAAATGGGGTTGAAAACTGGCACGTTGGGCCGTTTGGCGAGCTGCGTCGAGCTCGCCGAATGGTTCGACGGTTTGCCAATGTCCCCTTTTAATCGCCCTTAATTTTATCTTTTGGCTAATTTGATTCTATAACTTTCGGCGGGAAGCCAGAGCTCGCCGAAAGGTTCTTTAGATCGCCCTTTGTGCACCCCTAACCCTTAAAATACACTGTAATATTTGGCGGACTACTCTAAGCTTGCCGATTGGTGTCAGCGATTCACCGAAGGGTCCTGATCATCGCCGACATGCCTTAATTCAGGAGAATTTTTGAGCTGGTACTTTTGGCGATCCCGATCTGGCTCACCCTAGTTACTCGGCGACTGGTTTGGCGAGTCTTTTTGCAACTTAATTTCTGCACTTTTCTTGAATTATTTCTAACACTTTTTGATGTATTTTGCAGATGTGGCTAGAACCAATTTGGATGAGAGTGGTATGCCACCCCAAAAAAGGGCTCGGGGTATTGTGATTAATGAGGAAGCAGATGCTTCCATCATAAAGAGCAAGAAAGCACCTCCAAAGGGAGGCAAGGGCAAGGGCAAGGGCAAGGCATTCGTAGTTGAGAGACCTGAGAATAACTTTGGCAGTGATGGGGAATCCTTCGATTCTCAGGCTTCATTCTCTGAGCCTGAGGATAATATATTATTATAGACCCGACGAGCAGAGATTCATCCAAAAGCTCGTCAAAATCTGTCTAAGATTCCAGAGTCGACCCCTGCTGCTGCAAATTCAGTGCCAGCTCCGGCACAGATGGTGGTTCCAGCACCACCATTTCAGGGTTCGCCTTCTCAGTTACTCAACTGGTTAAAATCTGAGGGATTGAGGACCATTCTAGAGGAAAAGAGGTTGTCCACGGACTGTGTAGTGGACAGATACCCAAATGTGTTGAACATTCTCCGGTTCCACAGGTTTGAGATCTTCACCAGGCCACGTGGCCCATACATTCCTACATGGGTCTGGGAGTTTTATACGGCTTATAGTGACCTGGTACCAAAGGGCAAGAAGAATGTCAGTGCCTTCAGACCGGTAGAATCTGTGGTAGTCCGGGGGAGGACAGTGCAATGCGACAGCAATGAGATAAACACCATATTTGACAAGACCACAAACATCAAGCACGCATATCAGAGTCTGGTCACTTCACAGACCTTGGATGACCTGAAGGGTTGGCTAGCTCCCCTCATTTCTAACACCACCCCGAGGTGGATTGAGGTAGGAGCACCTATTGTGAAGAAGGATCTGAACAAAGAAGCTCGGTACTGGTTTAGGTTCATCAGCACCTCAGTCATGCCGTCACAGAATGAGTCCATTCTCTGCCACCAAAAGGCGGCCTATTTCGGATCTATCATTGCCAAGAAATGGCTGAATCTGGGGTTGATTATAGAGCAAGAGATGGCCATGAGGGCCAAGGAGCGCCAGACATCCCTTTCATTTCCCGTACTCGTTACAGAGTTATGTCATCAAGCGAGAGTTCCTCGTGATGAGAAGAGGGATGTTGAGGTTACACCCACATCTTTCACTGACATCTGGTGCATAGAGGCCAAGTACATGCAGGACGAGGCAGATAGGAGGAGAGCAGCTCCGGTGGATACATCCCTGGAGATTGATATTGATTCTTTACCTGTAGAGGAAGCCTTGCCTACTCCGTCCTCCGAGCCTTCAGGTTCATCTACTTCCACTCCTTCCCAGGCCCCGAGTTCTTCTGCTGCCTCCCAACGCCCTAGAGCTACTGCTGGTTCCACTGTCGCCAGGCCTCCGATCACTCAGGCCATGCTCCTCAAGATGGGGCACCTATCCCATTCTACAGATGTGCGGGCTTCCCAGCTCGAGGTCGAGGTACCTTGGATGATTGAGAGAGCTATCAGTGCTGCACTGACACCTCTCCAGACTTCCATTGATGCTCTCACAACGAGAGTAGTGAGTTGCAAGAGAGGACAGGGTGTGACTACTGAGGTTATGGATTTGAAAGCCGAGGTTTCTGAGCTTAGGAAGGATGTGGACCATCTGAAGTCCACAGACTTGACATCACTATTTGGGACGGTAAAGATCCCAGATGATCCCAATGTTGAGATTCCAGCTTGTGCTGAGTTACCTCCGTCTACCATCGAAGATGCTATTAGAGAGGATGTTGTTGCTACTAAGTCTGATGCCGAGACCGAATAGGAGCAGCTTGAGGAGGGAGATGCGGCTGTTTATGAGGATCTGGCCGACCTTGAGGGTGCCATGTTTGAGACAGTCTGATAGGCCTCCTTGAGAGACAGTACTATGACTGGTCTAGTGCAGCTATAGCTGATGCTCCACCGGGCACTGATGCCCACCCTCAGAGTGTTACCCCGGGCATTGATTCCCTGAAAGACGGAGTGACTGAGTAGACAAGATGATTTTTACCTCCCTCTCTGTTGTTTTTATTGATTATCTTTATTTTAGTTGCATTTGAGGACAACTGCTTCATTTTGTTGGGTGGGGTGAGGTATTTCCATGCCTACCTCTTGTGATTCTATTTTATTTGTGAATATTGAGTTTTGTTGATCTATATATGTGTTTTGATCTTGACATTATGGATATTTTAGCTTGTGGCCCTTATTTTGAATGGAAATGGTTCTGAACCAAATTTTAAAACTTTGATTTGCCACCTCTTTTGTGTGTGATTGTGGTTGTTCTTGTGAAAATTTGAGTGTCGATTATGATCAATACCGATGACTTGAATAGTGCTCTTAATTGAATGAAATGAATGTGCGGCTACGATGAGGCCAATGATGTGTGAACTTTTAGCATCTCGTTGTGACTAGCCGGTTATCGAATGAGTCTCTTGTGATGAACATTGCACACTAGCTAAAAAGTATGGATTCTTGTTTGATATTGGTGACAATGCCTTGTGTGATGAGATTACTTTGAATAGTGTGTGTGATGATACCTAGAGTTTGCCCGGTTGGTCCCGTTGACTAAGTGAGGCAAGCACTTGAAATGATCTTAGGCAATAATTTTGAAGAGTGAAGCAATTTGACAATATACCTCTTTTGTGGTCAACCTTGTGAGATGAGTGAACCTTTCTTGGCACATTTTGAGCCTTACCCTTTTTCTTGGAAGAAACTTGAACTATTGTGACCTCTCTTTATTCCATTCACCCATAACTTTCATGAAGTATGGTTTGTTTGAATAGTCAACTTAGGCCAAAAGCCTAAGTTGGGGTGTGGTGAAAAGAGAAGGAAAGTCAAGAAGTGTGCGAAATCCCCCTTTGAGTAATGGTTTAAAAAAAGATGGAACCCCTCCATGTAAAAAAAAGAAAGAAAAGAGAAGATAAAAGAACCAATGAAAAAGAATGAAAAAGTTGTGAAATGAAGTGGTGGAAATTGCAAAAGAAATGGGGTATCCGATAGTTCATATGAAGTTGAATAATGGGGTGGATTGTGAGTATATTTTAAATGTTAAAGAAAAAGAGAAAAGTGATGTTCAAACCATACTTTATGAAAGTAGCAGCCACTAAGCCTAAATGACCATACCTTGACACTCAGCCCCATTACAAGCCGTAAAAAGACCTTTGTGATTTTGAGTGAGCTGAAACGAATGTCGATTGGAAAATAAGGGCAAACCTATGGGTGAAGTCATGCATGTTTTCGTCTTTGTGAGAGTGAGAGTTGTATGTGATTCCGGAACCTTAAATTGTTTAGAAATTGTGTGTGACTATGGAATCATCTTTGTTGTGAGGGCATTTGAATACCTTTGTTGAGCTTGAACTTGCATTTGAAGCAACTATTGTGAACTTGAGTATCTTTGGTAATGGTGAGTCACAATTTGAATCTTTGAGTGCACAATTGATCATTGTATGAGTAAGTTGAACCTTGTTGTGTGCATTTATGTTGAGTCTTATGCAACACTATTTGAGACATTCTTTTTGAACTCCTGATCTTGAGTTTTACTTGAGGACAAGCAAAAGTTTAAGTTGGGGGTGTTGATGAGTCCGAGATTTGGACTCATTTGGGGCTTTGTTTATATAGATTTAGTGTCCTCAAATGCTTAATTTGTGCCATAAACTGATGTTAAAGCCTTGATTTTCAGGTATATCAAGGACACTAATAGGCAAAAAGGAACAAAACAAATTGAAGAAGTGAAGAAAGGTGAAGCCTGATGATTGACAAAAGCACTTGGCGAACCGCCAAGTGGATATTTGGACCGCCTAAAGTGCCAGTGTGCCAGCCCTGAGGGAAGAAACCAAGTCAGCTACAGGAAAGGGGCAGTCGGCGAATCATCGATCAGGTCCGTGATAACAAGATTGATCGCCCAAAGTTACAGAACTTGAGGATGCTGCGAGCCAATGCAAAAAGGCGATAGAAGAGAGCAAAAGGCGGTTTGCCGAACTACTCAGTGAACCCGACTTATATCGCCCAATGGCCTTTCGTGGCTAATTTTCGGCGATTATAAATAGGATTTTGAACTGTAAATTCTGAGAGATGAAATATTTTATTTTCTTTTAAAAAATCTAGAACAGTTTTCTCTGGAGTTTTGGATAGTTCATTAGTAGACTTAAAGACTTTTTGAGATTTAATTTGGAGATTTTGCAAGTGGGTTTCAAATTTTCTACAAATTGAAGCATTGTAAAGGCTTAATTACTCTTACACAGTTGATGGCTAATCGATTTAGTAACCGTTTTTACTCTTTTATGATGTTTGGCTAAAAC
Organism: Solanum etuberosum; assembly: GCA_029582245.1. Classification (NCBI taxonomy): domain Eukaryota; kingdom Viridiplantae; phylum Streptophyta; class Magnoliopsida; order Solanales; family Solanaceae; genus Solanum; species Solanum etuberosum. Next base: position 267 of record JAJONR010003334.1, on the reverse strand, counting down.
CCCAATTCTTGGGGTGTGATCATGTGATTATGGGTTGAATTAGTTTATGGGTATTGTCAATTACTAGTTTAAATGCTATATTGAAGTGGGTTTAATCATTAGCTGAGGTTTAATTTATGAATTGTAGTTGCAAATGCAGTTCTAATTTTGTGTTCTTAGCTTGCTCGAGAGAGAGGTTTTAGAACCAAAGCTTTTGATTAATGGTTTGTAGGTATTGGGTTGATTTGGGTTCAGCTCGATAGAGTGAATCCTAAACCCAATCCTACC
>JAJONR010003333.1:0-40425 GCA_029582245.1 Solanum etuberosum | reverse complement strand
TAGTAAAATTCAAGGAGTAAAAGACTCATTATGCATGATTAGATCCGATGAAAATTTTGAACCAGATATTAAATATTTAGACAAACTATGGATCAGTCTAGAAAACTCCATTAAAAATAATGGTATATACAAAGATATTCTTTATTAGGACGATTAGCCTTCAGAGATCAGTGGTTCAATGATATGAAAATATTAAAATGTAACATAGAATTTTTTGGATGATTTGAATGCACAGGAAAATTAGACGACCAAAACGAATCGTTTATTATGCTTGTTAATAAATGGTATACAACAAACAATTAAGTAGTTGAGTTTACAATTCCCCCATTAGAAGAAATTACTTTACCAAAAGAGGGTAAAGTAATTACTGCCTCACCCTTTAAGATGGATATAATAGACACAAAAGGTGATTCCACAAATAAGGATATAAATAAAATAGTACAACAAAATAATTATACAAAACAGCTACTTTACGTACTCTCTAATCAAATATTAAGAGCTGATAATAAATCAGATATTAAGGATAAACCAAGCTCTTCTTACAAGGATAAAAATAAAAATTTAGAAACTGATCAGATATTTAAATTACCTGAATTTTTCAAAGATATATTTCCTAACTTTCAAGAAAAACTTGAAGTTTCTGATGAACTTATAGGAATAATTAATGAAAGGTTAAAATCAAAGGCCATAAATACTTTGTCCAAAGATATGATAATGAAATTAATAAATTAGGTTCTAATTATTCCACCAAAAAGAATTATTACAAGAGACCTTCCTTTTCAGATATACAGTATGAAGAAAATGAATTTCTATCTCATACTTTACACTCTGGAAGTGAAATCGTGAAATGGAATATTGATGGACTCGCTGAACATCAAATATAGAATAAATTACATGAAACGGGTATGGCCATTACGTCATATAAAATTAAAAATCTATCTGATAAACAAGTTGCTAATAGGCAAAAGGTAATAAACGCCACTACTATTATCCCTATAATTAAAACAGAATCTGGAGGGTAAACTATAGAAAAGTCACTGCCAGCTTAATTTATAGCATAGCAAAACAGTTTATAGATGAACCTCAATTCTGTCAAGATAGATGTTTAGAATATTATCTAATCTATCTTGTCCAAAGTTAGATTATTTTAGGTGGTATAAAGATGTTTTCATGAACAAAGTTATGATTCGAAAAAACTGCAATTATGACTATTGGAAAGAAAAATTTATTAGTGGTTTACCAATACCATTTGTTGAAAAGGTTAGGATACATTTAAAAGATAGGCTTGAAGGAAAAATTCCTTATAATCAATTAACCCATTTAGAATTATTTACAGATATGAAACTTAAAATTTAACTAAAAAGGATAGTAAAATATCACAAAATGAACTGAAAATTTTTGTCAAGACTTTGGTTATATTAAACTATCTGTCCCATCAAAAGAGACTTCTAAAAGAATTAAAAGGAGTCATAAGAATGACCAGAAATAGAAAAGACCCCGTCATTACGAAAATAGGTTCAAAACATCTAACCATGACCCTAGTAAAAATATATTCAAAACAAACAACACTGACAGGTGTTGGGACTGTGAAAAAATAGGACATCAGGCAAAAGACGGCCCGATCACTAATAAAAAGAAAGATAAATTAATATGTTAGAATTATAAGAAGAAGTTAAGAATAAATTATATTCTATTCTAGAAGAAAATGAAAACAACTCCTCCTCTAATGAAAATCTTAGCGATGACGATCAGCTAAATATAGCCTACAACTCTGATAATAGTAAGTCGTCAGACCCTTGTGAATGCGGCAGTGCAATTTGCACCTGCAAAAATCATTCCATAAATGTCATCACTAGTAGTAATAAAGAAACATTCTTTGATATGATAGATCATATTGAAGATCTTGATTTTAAGAAAAAATACTTAATTGCCCTAAGAGATTTAGTTATTGATAAACAATCTCATAATAGAGCTATTAAACGCTTTGATATGACAAGTGTTTTAAATAAATTTAAACAACCAATCAAATCCAAAACAACTTTACAAAGTATTCACACATAATTATTACAAATAAAAGATGAAATAAATGATATTAAGTAGAGACTCAACACTCTAGAAATTAAAACAATTACTAATAAAATATTAAATGATCAACCACCTAATCAAGAACCGAAAATATATAAATTTGAACTTGGAGAAACATCAAAAGAAGTAGAGTCTCTCGAAGAACCTCTATCTAAATTAGGGATTAATACAATTACGATCGTTAGACCGCACAGCTACCACATACCTATCACATTAATTATAAATAAAAAATTATGTTATTCATAAAGTTACATTATTTGATACAGGCGCAGATCAAAATTTCATTATTGAGGGATTAGTTCCTAATAAGTATCTAGATAAAGGTACTACTTGATTATTCTCCGCAACAGGGGAAAAGCTTAAAATAAATTATAAACTCCGTAAGGCACACATATGCAATGGTGGAATTGATTTTATGAATGATTTTATGATAACCAACGATATAAATAAAGAAATAATATTAGATTTTCCTTTCATCACCCAAATAAAGCCTTATACTGCCCAATTAGATAGCATCCATACCAGTGTTCTAGGAAAAATTCTTATATTCCCCTACCTAAATAGTATGTCAAAAGATGAGAGCAAATTCATAAAGAATAAAAATATCTTTAAAATAAATTTACTTTCACTCCAAGAAAATTATACAATAAAAATTATTCAATCTTCTCCTCCTCCTAAATTTTGCTTAACCTTCCTTGTTATAGCACTAGGGGTTACCCAATTGCAAAATAATTTAAACAATGACTGCAATGCAGCTGATTAACGCTCAGATTACACCTCTTCCAATTTTAGGTGTAGACGATCGTTATCTAGTATAAAACCCAATAAAGAGTTGGGGTCGAACCCACAGGGAGCGGTACAATGTTCGAATTCAATTATGATGTACAAATGTGGTCTAAGCGGTTATAGGAATATAAATTATTGAATTGAATTAAATAAGTGAAAGGGGTGACAACAAATGTCAAATGGGGGGTTTGATTCATCAATTAATGACTAAACAAGTACGAAAACAGAGGGATTAACAAGATAAAGAGGAATTCTCGGGATGTGATCAATTAAAGACTAATTTCTCTATATGGGTAAATGAGGTTTACTAACGAATGCTAAATTTCAGCGGGTAGGCTAGACTATAGGTGCAATAATTTTCTTTCGAACAACTACTACGATTCAAGTGAGTTCTCTCGAACCTCAACAACCGTAAAAATATAAACAACCCAAAACCTTAATTTATCCACTCTCTCGAGCTAGATAGGTAGAATCGAATTGAAAATTCACTCTCTCGAGCTGAACCCATCACAACCCAATACTACAATCATCAATCTAAAACCTTAGGTCTAAAACCTCTTTCTCAAGCAAGCCCAGAACTCTAAGTTAGAATTGCATTTGCAACTACAATTCATGGATTAATACACAACTATTGATTAAACCCACTTTAATTAAGCACATAAATCAGTAAACAACAATACCCCTAAGCTAATTAAGTCAATAATTACATTATCACACCCCATGAATTGGGGTTTTAGCTACACATCATAAAAAGAGAGAAATAGTTACCAACTAGATTAGCCATGAGCTGGGTAACAATTTCTGAGTCTCTACAATGCTTCAAATCCGATTAAATCGAAAACCCAATTACAAATCCTCAAGTTTAAGCTTCAAAGTCTTACAATGGAAACTCCAAAAATCAGAGAAAACTCAAAGTCTAGAACTTAGGGATCAGAACTCCTCACTCTTCATTTTAAATTTCAATTTATAATGCCCAACTTTTTGGCCTTCAGGGCCATTTGGCGAAGTAACTCGCTCCTCGCCAACTAGGTCGGCGATCCTCCCTTTGCTCCCATCCATCGCCAATTTGCATTGGCCATCAGTCCTCAGAGTTCTGTAAATTTAGGCGATCAAAGTTTCTATCGCGGAGTCGTTCGGCGATCCGCCGACTGCCCATTCCTATCGCCAAGTTGGTTCTTTCCCAGGGCTGGCACGCTGGAACTTTAGGCGAGATAAAGAGCCACTCGGCAGTTCGCCGAGTGGTCTTGGCGATCACCAGGATTGCCTTCCTTCAACTTCTTCAGCTTTTCCGTTCCTTTTTACCCGGTAGTGTCCTTGCTTTGTTCCTTAGCCTTCAATGCTGCAAATCAACACTTCAACATTAGTTTAGAGCAGAAATTAGGCATTTGAGATCACTTATACTATCAAAACAAAGCCCTAAATGAGTCGAAATATTGGACTCATCAACAGCCCCAACTTAAACGTTTGCTTGTCCTCAAGTAAAACTCAAGATCAATCAGTTCAACAAGGATGTCTACAAACAGTGCTGCTTAGGACTTAACATAAATGCACAAAACAAGGTTCAAACTACACATACAATGATCAATTATGCACTCAAAGTTTAAAATTGTGACTCACCATTATCAAGTGTACTCAAGCTCACAATGCTTGTTTTAAATGCAAGTTCAAGCTCAACAAAGGTATTCAAATGCCCTCACAAATTCCATATTCACACAAAATTTCTCAACAATTTAAGGTCCCGGAATCACATACAACCCTCACAGTCACAAAGATGAACACATGCATGACTCCACCCATAGGCCCCTTATTTTCCAATCAACATGCGTTTCAGCTCACTCAAGATCACAAAGGTCTTTTTAAGGCTTGTAATGGAGCTGAGTGTAAAGGTATGATCATTTAGGCTTAGTGGCTTCTACCTTTATGAAGTATGCCCTGAAAATCACTTTTTCTCCTTCTCTTTCACATTCAAACATGATCATAAACCACCCCATTATTCAACTAGATATGACTCACTGGATACTCCATTTCTTTTGCTATTTTCACACACTTTATTTCACAACTTTTTTCTCTTTTTCAGCATTTTTCTTTTCTTTCTTCTCTTTCTCTTTTTTTTTTACATGGAGGGGTTCCATTTTTTCTTCACAACAATCAATCAAAGGGGGAATTTTCATACTTATTGACTTTCCTTCCTTTTCACCACACCCCAACTTAGGCTTTTGGCCTAAGTTGGCTATTCAAACGAATCAATACTTCATGAAGGTTATGTGTGATTGGATAAAGAGGTCAAAGTTGTTTAAGTTTCTTTCAAGAAAATGATAGACTCAAAAGGTGCCAAGCAAGATTCACACATCTCACAAGGTTGGGCACAAAGAGGTATGTTGTCAATTTGGTTCACTCTTCAATTTTTTTTGCCTAAGATCATTTCAATTGGTTGCTTCACTTAATCAATCGGACCAACGGGGCAAATTCTAGGTGTCATCAAGCACAATGTTCAAGACAACCTCACCACACAAGGCATTGATACAATTATCAAACAAGACTTCACACTTTCTAGCTAGCATGAAATGTTCATCACAACAGATTTAATCGACAATAGGCTAGTCACAGCGAGATGCTCAAAGTTCACATATTGCCTATGTAACTTAGTTTGCCTTATCGTAGCCGCACATTCATTTTGTTCAATGAAGAGCACTATTCAAGTCATCGATATTGACAACAACCGACACTCAAATTTGCATAAGAACAACCACAATCACACACAAAAGAGGTGGCAAAAATTTTAAACTTGGTTCAAAACCATTTTCCTATTAAAACAATGGGCCACAGTTTATCAACAACCACAATCCAACAACCAAGATATATATAAACCAATAAGCTCCAATATTCAGAAAAACACAACCAAAATCAAACCAATATTCACTAAAACAGCCAACAAGAGGTAGGTATGGAAATACCTCACTCCACCAACAAAATACGCAGTTGTCCTCAAATGCAAATAAAACAGAAATAGTCTAAAAAGTGAACAGAAAAGGAGGAAAAGAAAATCATCCTGCCAGGCTAGGCCTGGGTGAAGTCTACATATCCGCTACTCCCTCTTTCTAGGCATCCTTGGCTCTACTGGAGCCCACCATAGAAATGTCTTGGAGCGATGCCTGTCTAGCAGTCTCAAGCATAGCACCATCCAAGTCAGCCAAATATTCATAGATTGTCTCCTCACGAACACCAGGCTGCTCCTCATCTGTCTCAGCCTCGGACTCTACAGCAGTATCAGCTCTAGTCTCATCTCTGGTAGTAGTCGGAGTCACATCAGAACAAGTTGGAACATCTATGCTCGGGACATCTGGGATCTCCATAGTACCAAAGAACATGGACAATGCAGTGGACTTCAGCTCATCCAAATCTCTACGTAGCCCAACAATGTCAGCCTTCAAGGCCGTCACAGGATCTGCAGCTCATTGGCCCCTCCTCTCATACTCCTCTATCCTCACAATAAGGGCATCCAAGGCAAACTTGTGGCCCTCAATCTGAGCACCATACTCCCTCATCTCAGGCCTAATGGGGGCTAAGGCAGCAGAGATAGCCCGCTCTATCATTCCAGGCATAGCTACCTCTACCCGAGAGGCACGTACATCCGCAGATTGGGCCAAATGGCCCATCTTGTAAAGCATCACCTGGGTGATAGTGGTTCGGGAGGCAGAAGCAGCAGCAACATAATATCTAGTGGGAGGGGAGGCACCAGAAGTTCTCAAAATCTGAGAAGTAGAAGGTTTAATTATTACTGAGGGTTCACTGGCCTGAGGAGGCATGATTTCCTCAGTAGGAAATGATCAAAATCGACCTCCGTGGATGTATCCACTGAGGCTGCCCTCCTCTTATCAGCCTCATCCCACCTGTACTCAGCCTCATTGCACCGGATTTTAGTAGAGGAGGTGGGTGTCACCTCAACATCCTTCTTCTCATTTCGTGAAACACGGGTCCATCTGCGTAACTCAGTGATCAACACCCAAAATCAGAATGAGGTCTGGCTCTGCTTGGCCCTCATGGCCATCTCTTGCTCTATCAGTAGCCCTAGGTTCAGCTTCTTACTATCAATGATGGACCCTAGACAGGCTGCCTGTGGTGTCTGAGGATAGACTCGTTCAACGACGGCATTATTGTGCTACTGATGAACCCAAACTAGTATCTGGCAGCAACGTTCAGGTCCTTCTTCTCTATGGGAGCACCTTCCTCAATCCACCTCGGGGTGGCATCGTAGATAAGGGGTGCCAACCGCCCCTTGAGGACCTCCTAGGTCTTCCTCTGGACCAAATCGATATAATCATGCATGATATCGAAGGAGCATCCCAATACCGCATTTATGTTTGAGTAGCGGCATCACTTTCTTGCCCCGAACCATCATAAAATCCACCGGTTTAAAGGCACTGGCCCTCTTCTTCCCCTTAGGCACTAACTCACCATAGGCTTAATAGAACTATCGAACCCAAGTAGGAATGTAGGGGCCCCGGGGTATAGTAAAAATCTCGAACTTGTGGAACTTCATAGTGTTCCACACCTCTGGGTATCTATATACCACACCGTCGGTAGACAATCTCTTCTCCTGTAAGATAGTCCTCAAACCCTCAGCCTTTAGTCGGTTGAGTGACCGGGGAGGAGGACCCTAAGCAGGTAGTGCCTGCACAACTGTCTGTACTGGAGGAGGACCTGGAGCTGAAGCCGGAGGGGTAGGTATCGGAGTCTCTCGGATCATAGACGGATCATGTAAAGACTTGGAGCGTAGCTCTGCCTCTGGTCCTGAAGCAATTGAACATCCTCCGGCTCAGAGATAGAGGACGGAAAATCACTCTAAGAGTCCCCTTCACTGTCAGAAGTGGTGAAGTGTGTTTCGTAGACTCCCTCGCTATCTGAGCTTGCCTCCGCATATGTCACAACTACGATCGCCTTGTCCTTGCCTTTACCTCCCTGTGGAGGTTGTTTTGTAGCCTTAGCCCGGGAAGCAACCACTTCCTCATTAATTGTAACTCCACATGCTCAATTTTGGGGTGGCATGTCTCTACCAGCGACTTTAGGTCTTGCCATTCCTGCAAACCATGTGGGAAACATTAGATAACGTAAAGAAAAATCTTAGAAACGAAAATTGCAGGAAGACTCACCGAACTGGTCGGCTATTCGCCGAACTACTTTGGCGAGACAGATCGGGCTCGCCGAAGATTACAGTGCACAAATTGCCAAAATTAAAAGCTGGTCGCCGATGTTAAGGGCCTTTCGGCGGATCGGTGACACCTTTCGGTGAACTAAAGGGAGTTCACCAAAAGTTACAGAACAATTTCAGGGATAAGGGGCACAGAAGGGCGATCAGAAGGGACCTTCGGTGAGCCAAGGCGTATCGCCAAAAGTTACAGCACACAAACCCAATATATAGAGAATAAAAGGGTGATCTAGGGGACGTTAGGTGTACCGCCGAACCACTCGGTGATCTTGACCTTGCTCGCCAAGTAGCCCAGCGTGCCAGTTTTTCACCCCGTACTTCAAAATCAAGCCCGCAGCCCACGACAACAAAATTAAACACCAAAAACATGCAATTGACATCAGACCCATAAGACCCATGCCTTCGGGGTACTCAGACTTCCCCCGATTTGGCCAAAATTATCCAACTGACGTCTTTTACCCTTACGAATGACGTCAATCGCTCTATCATCGGGTAAATTTCAACAAATAGCAAAATTAAGGATTACTCAGACTTCACCCGCTAGACCCAACACATAATCAACACAACCCAACAATTTAATCAACGATCGACACGGGAATTCCAACTAGTTGGTGTAGCAGGGCTTTATTAAGTCCTGAATTCCATAATTTCCACATTTTTTATGAAGTACAGTAATTGGCAATATTGAGATTTAAGGACATCATGCTATCCCCGAAATTTAAGGACATCATGCCATGAGTGAGAGAATCCAGCACGAGCTATAAGGAATAGCTCAACCTGAAACCTGATATGCTGAAGACTTGCTAGATCTGAGGGCGAATCGAAGTCGATGGTACACTTGATACACTCCACAAAAGAAAATGAAGAAAACACAAGTAGGGGTTAGTACAAGGAACATGTACTGAGTAAATATCATCGGCCAACTCAAAATAGAAACTAATATGCAATGAGTAATAGTATAAAATCAACTATGACACTTAGCATGTGGCAAGCAACAACCAACATGAACAAGTGACAACAAAACCAAAGTAAGTATGAAATCAGTCAATAATTTCGAGAGCACACATGAGGGATCATGCCTCCACACCAAGATCTTTTGGGAATTGAGTACATTAATTTGTTTAACATATTTTCCTTTAAGATTAACGTGCTGGAATGTGACACCCGGTCCAATAATATCACGCCGGCTCATGGCACCCGATCTAATATATCGTGTCGGAACATGACACCCGATCTAATAATATTGTTAATTTATAATTTATTATCACCACTATTCACTTCATTAACAATATTTCATCAAACCCTCTTTATTCAAAGCATTACTTCAATAGAGAAAGTTCAAGATTATGAATTTTACGGTCTCAGGATTTCAGACTAATCACAATACCACATAAATCATCAAAACCACAACCACCAAGCATATATGAAAATTCACAATATCACTCAATGACTATCAATTTCTATTAAGAGATTATTTATCACATCGAATAAACCATAACCTACCTCAACCGAAGAACCAAAGTCAAGCAAGCTAATTCCACAATGCTTTTGCTTTCCTCAATGCTTCAGATAATTTCCAATCTATCACGTATGCATAATTCATAAGCAAGTGAGTCTGTAAACACCCATATTATTATATGTCTAACCTAGAGCAAAAAACTCACTCAAATCTATAATCAATTTCCCAAAGTTCAAGCCTAAGGGTAAGTCTTAATTCCTCCAATTAGCCTAACTTTAATGGTATTTGAATAATACAATACACTCAATATATCAAAATTTGAATCAGAATATGATAATAAAAATTTATAATTAAATCCGAACTAACGCTAATTAGCACAGCAGTGGCGCATCATGAAAATGAAGCAACCTATTTTAAATGTTTCAAGCCATATGAATTCTCCACCCAATTATGATCTTTATCATGATCCAATGATTAGGAATAATCATTATCCCATGATTGGGTAATGATTCCTCATAAATACATTTATTCCCAGTTGAAAACTTTACACCTATATACCTTTTTTTGAATATTTTTTTGCTAATTCAGTTTTGGTTCCTTCACTTTCACCACCAACAGTGTCACGACCCAGGTGTACCCCCTAGATGTAACAAGGCATACAAGACCCTAAGAGGCCTCAATCAAGCCACTTAGCTTTCATAACATAAGATAATAGAAATGAGCGAAAATTTAAAACATTTTCAACAACATCAAAGTTTCATAACAAAAGCGAAAGTCTATTACACATTGTCTCAAAACCATCTAAAACATGAATATTTTGGGACACAGCCCATACAACAATGTTCAAAACATAAAACAAAGAACATAAGAGAAATGGTGGCTAAATCCTCGAATGCTCTGAGGACTCACCATTCTTCAAGTCTTGCCTCTACTAAGATCCTAGCCACGGGGATGAGAGTCGAGATCGCCGGACCCTACATTTGGATAAGAAATGTAGGCAAGAGTATGCGTTAGTACAAACATGGACTAAATATGATAGCTTGCATACACATCGACATAATCATAAAATTTAAACTACATAATTCAGAAACCATGATCAATGCAAGTGAATATCATCTCAAGACATACTTACGATAAATTCTTGAAGCAACCTTGTTTCATCATAGCAATGCTAACTTGTCGTGAGAAGTAGTCAATTCTTAGTAGTTCTTATTATCCATGGAAGGCACGTTATCTTGACAATCCAAGTTAAGTCATTGTCCATGGAAGAGCACATCATCATGCCAATCCAAGCTATCCATGGAAAGTTATCATCTCCTCCCCAATCCAAGTTACCATGGAAAGGTATCATCTCCTTACCAATCCAAGCTACAATGGAAAGGTATCATCTCCTTACCAATCCAACCTACCTTGGAAAGGTATCAAATTACCAATCTAAGCTATCCATGGAAAGGTATCACATAACAAATCAAAGCTAGGTCTAATTATCATAACTCATAAGTTGTTAGATTCATATTAGGTGAGCAAGCCTTTCAACCTAGAATCATTCAATGTGAGAAAATAATTTACATTCATACATAAGCATATTATATGGGAACTCTCCCTTCCACAATAATTACATCTATATCATCAATTCATAAAAGAAGCTTTACTCTCAAATTCCTACACCTCATACTCCTCATATATGACTAAATCTCAAGGCAATTCTAATCATAAATCATCATATATGCTTCAGTCTCAAGAAATTATTAATGTATCTCATCAATCTTATAAGAATACATCTGAACCCACAAATTCTCCTTTCATGGTATAAAACCCATTTAAATCAATTCCATCTTTCTAGACATGGGTTAGGCACGGGTACATGCAAATTCATCCTAAAAATATGTAATCCTATCAATTCATGCATAAAAAATCATAACCCAATCATTTGGATCAACATTCATTAATACCCACAACTCAAATTGGGGAATTTCTAGTTTTCAATAGGGGAATCTTAAGGACTACATGGAAGAAAGGATTCCTTGATAACAAAGCCCACAAATGCTTGATGATTGGAGGCTTGACCTGGATCCTAGCTTGAACTCTTTCTTCTTCTTCAAGTTTAAGAGAGAGAAATATTTGAGAGGGAGACTTTGGGATTTCTTTTGGGTTTTGGAAATAATGATTTGAATGGGTGAGTTTTGGAGTTAAAATCACTTATATAGGGGTCCTAGGCTTTGGTAAAATGACATAGTGTTAATCTAATTAAAATCGGAAAAGACCCAAATGCCCCTAACTTTCAGTGAACTGCCCCATCACTACGTGATACTCCACGAGGTGTGGTGGCTCTCATGAGCAGTGGTTCCATCTGTGGTCTTGGACCAGATGCTTGGAAAATCACCCCTGAACCCCTCTAAACCTACCTCATGACCACTCCCTCTCCCACGACCCGTGGTGGCCTTCACGAGCCGTCTAGTGGCTCGTGGGGAGGGTCTCATTTTGGGCAGACTTGGAGGGCTCACTGCCTCACCTCCACGAGTGTCACCACGACCCATCTTGGTGCACGTGGGAGGTGACCTTACATTGGTTACTCACTTCCTAGGTCCATGGGCACCACCACAAACCGTGGTGCCCTTCACAACCCGTGTGGACCTTCGTGGAGGGTGAAAGGTCAATTTCTCTAGCACTTGACTTTGCACATATCCCCTAGCTTAGCCTACTAGATTCTGAGGTATTACATTATCTCCCCCTTGGGAACATTCATCCTCAAATGGAACTTCTAGACACCTTTCGAAAGAAAAGACTCAATACTAGCAGCCCATCATGCATGCAACTCATCAAAATGCACACAACCGAGGAGGAAACATCAACTCCAAGCTAAAAATACTCTATGCATCATAAAGAAAGTAGGGACTAGACCTAACAAACCAATATGCATGAACTTTCAAGATTTCTCATATTGATGGAGGAACTACCATCTCCAAGCTAAAAGCATGCTCAACACAATCGCATGGAGACTATATGCAATCTATACTCTAAACATATATTCAAGGAGGAATTCTCAACTCCAAGCTAAGGCATGTTTATCAATTCATCTCATGAAGTCTATAGGCAACTCATAGTCAATGCACAACAATATGAGGAAAATCAATCACATAAACTCATTTTCTTTCAAAACCTATGTTTTTCATGAACATGCATAAAATAAGGAAATATGTGGAATGTCTAAAACACATGACACCAAAACAAAGAGTAAACCATGAGGAGCTAATTACCTCAAGCTAGAGGAGGAGTAGAATGAAAGAGATGAGGATATCAGGACATCATATCGGCCTCAACCTCTCAAGTAGCACCCTCAACTAAATGATTCCTCCATAATACTTTCACAGAAGAAACTTCTTTGTTTCTCAACTTCTTGACTTTCCGGTCTAAAATCTTAACTGTTACTTCTTCATAAGAGAGATTCTCATTAACTCCCAACCCTTCTAAGGGAACTATAGATGTTGGATCTCCAACACACTTTTTCAACATAAAGACATGGAAAATCGGATGCACCGATGCCAACTCATTAGGCAAATCAAGTTCAAAGGAAACCTTACCAACACATCTAAAAATTTGATATGGGCCTACATAACGGGGTCTAAGCTTCCCTTTCTTACCAAACCTCATTACACCCTTCATGGGTGAGATTTTAAAGTAAACTTAATCATGCACATCAAATTCAAGATCTCTTCTTCTAACATCAGCTTAGGACTTTTGTTGACTTTGGGCTGTTCTCAACCCCTCTCTAATAAGTCGTACTTTCTCCATAGCCTCATGAACTAACTCGGGTTCTATCAAGTCAACTTCACCCACCTCAAACCAACCTATGGGAGATCTACACCTCCTACCATAAAGAGCATAAAATGGAGCCATACTAATACTAGAATGGTAGCTATTATTATAAGCAAACTCAATCAATGGTAAATGATCATCCCAATTTTCCTTGAAATCGATGACACATGCTCTCAACATCTCTTCCAAAGATTGGACCGTTCGCTCCCCTTGCCCATCGGTTTGTGGATGAAAAGTTGTGCTCAGCTTAACTTTAGTGCCAAGACCCTTTTGGAAGGACTTCCAAAACTGAGAAGTAAACTGAGTACCTCTATCGTAGATAATGGACAAGGGCACTCCATGCAACCTTACCATCTCCTTCAAATACAACTTAGCATAATCTTCCACCGAATAAGAAACCTTGACGGGAATGAAATGAGCCGATTTCATCATTTGATCTACTATAACCCAAATAAAATCATATTGTCACCGAGTACGTGTCAACCCTACTATGAAGTCCATATTCAAATCTTCCCATTTCCAAGTAGGAATAATAATGTCTTGGGACAAACCTCCAAGTTGTTGATGCTCAACTTTCAGTTGTTGGCAATTTGAGCACTTAGCCACAAATTCTGCAATATCCTTCTTCATCCCATTCCACCAATAGACCTCCCTCAAATCACGGTACAACTTGGTGGCTGCCAAGTGAATGGAATACTGAGAACTATGGGCTTCTGTCAAGATCTGTTCTCTTAAGTCATCAATATTTGGAACACACCAACGACCTTGATATCTAAGCACAATATTTCCCCCTTGGGAGAAAAGCCTCAACGGACTTTCTAAGTACCGCTTCTTTCAATTCAATCATAATTTGATTAAGACCATGCTTGGCCTTCACATCCACTACAAAAGATGATTCTGACCCATTATGAACCATAACACCACCTACGGTGGAATCGACTAATTGAACACCCAATCGTGCCAATCTATGTACATCTTGTACCAATTCCTTCTTATCTTCTTCTATATGGGCTACACTACCCATTGATAATCGGCTAAGAGCATCCGCTACTACATTCGCCTTACCGGGGTGATAAAGAACACTCATATCATAATCTTTCAATAACTCAAGCCACCTTCTTTGGCGAAGATTCAGATCTTTCTGATTAAACACATATTGGAGATTCTTGTGGTCGGTAAACACATCGACATGCACACCATACAAATAATGACTCCAAATCTCTAAGGCAAAAACCACTGCCGCTAATTCAAGATCATGGGTAGGAGAATTCGTCTCATGAACCTTAAATTTCCTTGAAGCATAGGCAATAACTTTCCAATTTTGCATAAGCACACATCCAAGACAAATTCTCAAGGCGTCACAATAAACAACAAAACCATCCGCCCATCCGTAAAGTCAATACCGGAGCGGAAGTAAGTCTATCTTTCAATTCCTGAAAACTCTTTTCACAAGATTCGGACCATATGAACTTGGCCTTCTTTTGAGTCAAAGCTGTTAATGGAGAGGCAATCGTAGAAAACCCCTCAACAAATCTTCTGTAATAACCAGCTAAACTCAAGAAACATCTAATGTCCGAAGTGGATAAAGGTCTTGCCAACTCTTGACCGCATCCGTCTTTTTAGGATCTACCTCAATATCCTTACTTGAAACAATATGAGCAAGAAAAGCTACGGACCTTAGCCAAAACTCACATTTGCTAAACTTTGCAAAGAGTTGTTGCTCCTTAAGGACTTGCAACACAATCCTCAAATGATTGATATGGTCATCCTCACTTCTTGAATAGATTAATATATCATCAATGAACACAATTACGAATATATCAAGGTATTTTCTAAACACCCTATTCATCAAATCCATAAATGTCGCCGGAGCATTAGTCAGGCCAAGCGACATTACCAAAAACTCATAATGACCATACCGGGTTCTAAAAGCCGTCTTCGAAATATCATCATTCTTCACCCTCAATTGGTGATAACCCGACCTAAGGTCAATCTTAGAAAAGTAACTCACACCTTGGAGTTGGTCAAATAAATCATCCATCCTTGGAAGAGGATACTTATTCTTAATGGTGACCTTGTTCAATTTCTGGTAGTCTATACACATGCGAAGTGAACCATCTTTCTTCTTAACAAAAAAACGTGAGCACCCCATGGAGAGATACTCAGTTTAATGAAACCCTTATCTAACAAATCTTTTAATTGTTCCTTTAATTCCTTAAGTTCTACCGGAGCCATTCTATAAAGAGAAATAGAAATAGGTTGCGTATCTGGGAGAAGGTCAATACCAAAGTCTATTTCCCTTTCAGGTGGAATACCAGGTAAATCATCTGGGAACACTTCCAGTAACTCATTAACAACGGGAACCAATAGAGGTTTCGGAATCCATATCCCTCACCCTAACTGAATGGTACAAGAAACCCTTAGAAATCATCTTTCTAGCTTTAAGATAAGAAATAAACCAACCTTACGAAATAGAATTTTCCCCCTTCAACTCTAGGATAGCCTCATTCGGGAACTGAAACTTCAATACACGAGTTCTACAATCAATAGAAGCATAACAAGAGTGCAACCAATCCATCCCAAGAATGACATAAAAATCTACCATATCCAGCTCTACCAAGTCAACAAGAGTAACTCTTTGGGATAAGGAGATGGGACACTTCCTATAAACCTTCTCAGCCATCACAGAATCACCAACAAGGGTAGAGACAGAAAAAAGATCTAATAACACATCGGGAAGCACATCAAATCTCATAGTCACATATGGCATCACAAAAGATAAGGTAGCACCGGGATCAAGTAAAGCATAGACATCAATTTGGAAAACTTTAAACATACCGATAACCACATCGGGAGAACCCATTTGTTAACCTCGAGTCTGGAGTGCATAGAATCAGTTTTGCTTAGGAGCATTGGAACCCGAACCATTAGGAGGAGCTTTCTTGCCCTCTCTTCCCTTAGCCTTAATAATTGGACAATCGCTCATTTTATGACCACTTTGACCACAACTGAAGCAACCATCTGTGCCGGCTAGACACTTACCCTCGTGCTTCCTTCCACACCTAGCACAAGTAGGCAATAGGGATCCACTACCATTTCCTCCTTGAGGTTTGGGGTTAGACACCCTTTCATTGTTATAACTTGGAGGAGCATTAGCAGAACCTTGCCCGGAGAACCGTTGTCGAAACCTTGAACGACCACGTCCACCGGACATAGAGTATGAAAAGTTGCCATCTTCCGTCCTTGCCCTCTTTGTTTCCCTAGACCTCTCCTTAAGATTTTCCTCTTCAATCTGTTGGGCATGGACCATGAGACGATTAATATCCATGTCATGGACAAGCATAGCCGTACGACACTCTTTCACTACCAATTCGGACACACCCGAAATGAACTTGCTCATCCTTGCCCTAGAGTCGGAAACTATAGAAGGAATATATTTTGACAATTGAGTGAACTTCAAAGCATATTCTTTCACACTTCTATTTCCTTGTCAGAGATTGATAAACTCAAGCACTTTTTCCTCCCTCATCTCAAGAGGAAAGAACATATCAAGAAAAGTGGACTTAAGACTTTCTCATTCTAGGGGACCTGCATCTACCGGTTATGCTTCCTTTCATTGGTTGAACCAAATTTAAACAACCTCTTTTAGTTGATAAGCGGCCAATTCCGCCTTTTCCACCGGAGTCACCCCCATGCTGGCCAACACCTTGTAAACCTTGTCAATGAACTTTTCAGGATCCTCCTCAACCTTAAAACCATAAAATTCCAGAGGATTCGTCCTTGTGAAGTCCCTCACTCTAGATGCCACCGTACCCATATTTGGGTACACGAGGTTCATAACTACCCTATTGGCTCTGGCCGTCACGGCTTGAGCCAACACTTGAAAAGCATCCTAAACTCCGCAATAGTCACTTGTTTGGCCAAAGGGTCAACCGGAGCTTCAGGAGCTTTATGAGGAGCTCCTTGACAAACATTTTCTCCCTCGGTCCTTCTACCAAAAGCCCTTTGAGTAGTCATATCCTGTAGACCATCGGGTAAGGATTAGGAGAAATACCTTATAGAGTTAAAATCTATCACATGACTTAGTGTGAAGAATGAAGTGAAGTTTCGTAAGCATATAATAGTCTCTCATTTATAGATATGGCGCGCTTCACACCTATGAACAAGACTCTACTAGACGTGGTTTTGAGACATCCTAGAACAATTCTAAACCTTGTGCTCTGATTACAAAGTTTGTCACGACCCAAGGGTACCCCCTAGATGTAAAAAGGCGTACAAGACCCTGAGAGGCCTCATACAAGCCACTTAGCCTTCATAAGATTATATAATAGAAATGAACGAAAATTTAAAACATTTTCAACAACATCAAAGTTTCATAACAAAAGCGGAAGTGTATTACACTTTCTCTCAAAACCATCTAAGACATGAATATTTTGGGACACAGCCCATACAACAATGTTCAAAACATAAAACAAAGAACATAATAGAAATGGTGGCTAAATCCTCGAATGCTATGATGATTTACCAATCATCAAGTCTTTCCTCTACTAAGATCCTAGCCACATGGATCAGAGTCAAGATCGCCGGACCCTACATTTGGATAAGAAATGTAGGCAAGAGTGTGCGTTAGTACAAACATGTACTTAATATGATAGCTTGCATAAACATCGACATAAGCATAAGAGTTAAACAACATAATTCATAAACCATGATCAATGCAAGTGTATCATCTCAAGACATACTTACGATACTTCCTTGAAGTAACCTTGTTTTATCATAACCATGCTAACTTACTGTGAGAAGCAGTCAATTCATAGTTGTTCTTATTATCCATGGAAGGCACGTCATCTTGCCAATCCAAGTTAAGTCATTGTCCATGGAAGAGCACATCATCATGCCAATACAAGCTATCCATGGAAAGGTATCATCTCCTTACCAATCCAAGCTACCATGGAAAGGTATCATCTCCTTACCAATCCAAGCTACCATGGAAAGGTATCATCTCCATACAAATCAAAGCACCATGGAAAGGTATCATCTCCTTACCAATCCAACCTACCTTGGAAAGGTATCAAATTACCAATCTAAGCTATCCATGGAAAGGTATCACATAACAAATCAAAGCTAGGTCTAATTATCATAACTCATAAGTTCTTAGATTCATTTTAGGTGAGAAAGCCTTTCAACCTAGAATCCTTCAATGTGAGAAAACCATTCACATTCATACATAAGTAAATTAGAGGGGAACTATCTCTTCCACAACAATTACATCAAAATCATCAATTCATAATAGAAGCTTTACTCTGAAAGCCCTACACCTCATACTCCTCATATATGACTAAATCTCAAGGAAATTCTAATCATAAATCATCATATATGCTTCAATCTAAAGAAATTCTTAATGTATATCATCAATCCTATAAGAATACATCTAAACCCATATATTCTCCTTTCATGGCATAAAATTCATTTACATCAATTCAATCTATCTAGACATGGGTTAGGCATGGGTACATGAAAATTCATCCTAAAAACATCTAATCCTATCAATTCATGAATAAACAATCATAACCCAATCATTTGGATCAACATTCAACAATACCCACAACTTTAGAAGAAAACCCTAACTCAAATTGGGGAATTTCTACTTTTCAATTGGGGAATCTTAGGGACTCCATGGAAGAAAGGATTCCATGGATGAAAAACCATCATACCTTGATAACAAAGCCCACAAATGCTTGATGATTGGAGGCTTGACCTTGATCATAGCTTGAACTCTTTCTTCTTCTTCATGTTCTAGAGAGAGAAATATTTGAGAGGAAGACTTAGGGATTTCTTTTGGGTTTTGGAAATAATTACTTGAATGGGTGAGTTTTGGAGTTTAATCAATTATATAGGGGTCCTAGGCTTGGGTAAAATGACATAGTGTTAATCTAATTAAAACCAGAAAAGACCCAAAAGCCCCTAACTTTCAGTGAACTATCCCATCACCACGTGAGGCTCCACGAGCTGTGATGCCATCCGTGGTCTTGGACCAGTGGCTTGACAAGCCACCCCTAAACCTCTCTCAACCTAAATCATGACCACCCCCACTCCCACGGCCTATGGTGGCCATTACGAGCCGTCTATGGCTCGTGGGGAGGGTCTCATTTAGAGCAGACTTGGTGGGCTCACTGCCTCACCTTCACGAGTGTCACCACAACCCGTGGTGACCACCACGAGCCATATTGGTGCTCGTGGGAGGTGACCTTCCCTTGGTGACTCACTGCCTAGGTCCATGGGCACCACCACGAACCTTGGTGCCCTTCACGACCCGTGTGGACTTTTGTGGAGGGTGCCAAGGTCAATTTCTCTAGCCCTTGACTTGGTACATAGCCCTAGCTTAGCCTACTAGATTCTGAGGTGTTACAAACATAGTGGTAATAATAATAATATAACCCATACCAAAATACACTATACCAGATTTAGGTGTGATTAGATGATTTACTTGATGAGAAGGTTTGCCTTCTGTTATCACCGCACCGCAACAGTCCCCTTTTTGGAAAATTACTTTTGTTCCTTACTAATTTATGATTTACAAATATGAAACCCTTTTTACTTAAATTTAGTTTTACCACATGGGCCAATTGACATAAGATATTAAATACTTTATGGATTTGGCCCATAAACCATCAACTAACAAAAAATAATTATTTACTAACTATCCATAACTAACTAACCGTAGTTAAACGAATAGTTCAAAATACCCATTTAGAATCTATTAGAATAGTCTTTTATGAAATAAAAAGCTCTAGCACTCAAAACAACCTAATGGGTCGTATACCAATTTACCCATCGTTTGTTCTCGAACGATCAAAAGAAAGTGAGGGTAAGAAAGAGTACCTAAATCAACAAAAAGATGTGGATATCTTTCATGCATATCAACCTCACTCTCCCAAGTGGACTCTTCAACTGGCTGATTCTTCTACTGAACCTTGATAGATGCAATCTCCTTTGACCTCAACTTGTGCACCTCCCTATCTAGAATAGCTACTCGCTCCTCTTCATAAGACAAATTCTAATCAAGCAGGACCGAATCCCAACGAATAATGTAGTTTCCATCACAATGATTTTTTTCAGCATAGACACATGAAGTACCGGGTGCACTCCTGACAACCCTGGAGGCAAGGCCAATTCATAGGCCACTTCCCCACACGCTTAAGAACTTCAAATGGCCCAATGTACCTCGGACTATGCTTACCTTAGCTTACCAAACCGTATCACACCCTTCATAGGTGAAGCCTGAACAAGACTTGCTCAGCCTCCATAAACTCCAAGTCCCTGACCTTTCGATCTGCATACTCCTTTTGCCTCTTATGAGCTGCTAGAAGCTTCTGCTGAATGAATTTCACTTTTTCTAACGATTATCTCAAAAGATCGGTACCCCAAGGTCTCACCTCAAATGCATCAAACCAACCAATGGGAGACCTGAATCTCCTCCCATACAATTCGTCAAATGGGGCCATATCGATACTCGAGTTATAGCTATTATTGTACAAAAACTTTGCCAAGGGTAAGAACTGATCTCAATGACCACAAAAATCCAACACGCGCGCACGTAGCATATCCTCCAACACTTTAATTGTTCGCTCAGACCGCCCATCGGTCTGAGGGTGAAATGCGGTACTAATATCCAATCTAGTACGTAATTCAGCCTGCAAGGTCCTCCAAAATTTAGAAGTAAATTGCGTACCTCTATCTGATATGATGGAGATCGGAACTACATGCAATTGAACAATCTCGCGGATACAGAGTTTGGCTAACTTCTTGCATTATAAGTTACCCTGACCGGAATGAAGTGAGCAAACTTAGTTAACCTGTCAACAATTACCCATATAGAATCAAACTTACCCATTGTCTTTGGAAGACCAACCACAAAATCCATTACAATTCTTTCCCACTTCCATTCAGGAATGGGCATTCTCTGAAGTGACCCTCCAGGCTTCTGATGCTCATACTTTACTTGTTGACAGTTTGGACATTGGGCAACAAAATCAACAATATCACGCTTCATTCTACTCCACCAATAATGTTGTCTCAGATCACGATACATCTTGGTTGCACCATGATGTATAGAATACCTCGAACTATGAGCCTCTGCAAGAATAGTATGAGTCAAATCATCAACACGGGGCACACATACCCGCCCCTTAATTCTCAAGACACCTTCCTCATCAATCACAACCTCTTTAGCCTATCCTCGCAATACCATATCTCGAATTCGGCTTAGCTTCTTATCATCAAACTACTTTCCTTTAATCTTGTCAAGAAAAGAAGATCTTGCCTCCACACAGGCCAAGAATCCTCCTTTCTCAATTACTTCCAGACTCATAAAGTCATTAGCCAGAGTTTGAACTTCACTAGCTAATGCTCTAGAAACCTGTAAGTGGGCTAACTCCCCATGCTCCCTACTTTTCTACTTAGGGCATCAGCCACAACATTAGCTTTTTTCGGGTGATATAGAATAGTAATGTCATAGTCTTTCAATAACTCCATCCATCTTATCTACCTTAAATTCAAATCCTTCTGAGTGAACACATATTTTAAACTGCTATGATCTGTATAAACATCACACTTGACCACATATAGATAATTCCTCCATTGCTTCAATGCAAATAGAACTGCAGCCAACTCCAAATCATGAGTCGGATAGTTACGTTCGTGGACTTTCAATTTCTTTGAAGCATAGGTAATTACATTCATCTCCTGAATTAGCACTGCACCTAAACCATAATAAGATACATCACAATAAACAATGAAATTCTTACCTTCCACGGACAAGGCAAGAATCGATGCAGTAGTCAACAAGGTCTTGAGTTTCAGGAAGCTCTCTTCATACTCATCCGACAATACAAAGGGAACATTCTGCTTGGTCAAGTTGGTCAGTTGGGAAGCAATGGAAGAAAATCCCTTAACGAACCGGCGGTAGTAGCTAGCTAACCCAACAAAGCTCCTTACCTTTGAAACATTAGTAGGCCTTACCCATCCTTAGAAACTAGGTGCCCCATGAAGGACACTGAATCGAGCCAAAACTCACACTTTGAGAATTTGGCATAAAGCCTTTTCTCCATTAACAACCCCAATACAATTCTCAGATGTTCTTTCCTTCTTTTGGTGCAGATCAATATATCATCAATAAATACAATAACGAAGAGATCAAAATATGGCTTAAAATTTATGTTCATGAGGCTCATGATAACAACATGGGCATTTGTAAGCCCAAAAGACATTACTAAGAATTCATAATGCCCATTCCTAGTTCCAAAAGCAGTCTTTGGTACATCCGATGCCCGTATTTTTAGTTGATGATAACCGGACCTCAAATCAATTTTTGAGAAGACACAAGCACCCTGTAACTGATTGAACAAGTCATCAATGGGAGGAATGGGGTACTTGTTCGTAATAGTTACCTTAATCAGCTGCCTGTAGGATATACACATCCGAAAGCTACCATCCTTCTTCTTCACCAATAAAACTTGAACACCCTAAGGAGAGGAACTCGGTCTAATAAAACCTTTACCTAACAACTCCTGAACTTTGGCCTTCTCCCGCGACCTCTACCATGGCCTCCCCTCGGGGTGCAGCCCAAATGGTTGGCTGAGGCGCACCCTGTCTTGCTGGTGTTGCTACCAGAACTGTTGCTCTAGTTTTGACCATCTGCGAAATAGAGTGACGGAGGTCTGATACCAATTTGTATCACCTAGCTACAAATTGGATTCAAGTAATAGCACGAAAGAAATAAAGAAATGAGTTTTCCTAAAGTCTTATAGCCTCTCGAAGAAAAGTAAAGTCGTCCACGTACCATTCCGCACGACTCTACTAGATTTTTCCTTGTGTGATGAGATCACCAAACCTAAGGCTCTGATACCAATTTTGACACGACCCAAAACGAGTCATGAGTGGCACCCACACTTACCCTCCTAGGTGGGTGAACCAACGATTTTAGCCCCAACTTATATCAATTGTTCAACTTACGGAAAACAACAATAATGCAGAAGCTCAAAACTTATTAAAGTTCCAATAAGAAAAACCTCTAGAGTATATTACATATTATCCCCAAAACCTGAAAGTCATCACATTAAGGACATTTATTCTAAAAATACAAAGTCTAAGAGTATTAAATACACCAAATTAAGTAAATAGGATAGTCTATATCTAAAATTTAAGGACATCATGCCATGACTGAGAGAATCCAGCATGAGCTAGAAGGAATAGCTCTCCCTGAAATCTCATTTGCTTGAGACTGGCTAGAGCTGAGGGCGAATCAAAGTTGATGGTACATGTGCTGCCTCCACACCAAGATCTTTTGGGAATTGAGTACATTAATTTGCTTAACATGTATTCCTTTAACATTACCATGCCGTAACATGACACTCGATCCGATGATATCATGCTGGCTCGTGTCACCAGATCTAATATATCATGTCGAAACGTGACACCCGATCCAAAAATATCGTTAATTTATCATTTATTATCATCACTTTTAACTTCATTAACAATATTTCATCAAGCCCTCTTTATTCAAGGCATAACTTTGATAGATAAAGTTCAAGATTATGAATTTCACGGTCCCAAGATTTCAGACCAATCATAACACCACATAAATCATCCAAACCACAACCACCAAGCACATTGAAAAATTTATAATATCACTCAATGACTATCAATTATTATTAAGAGTTTATGTATCGCATAGAATAAACCATAACCTACCTCCATCGAAGAACCAAAGTAAATCAAGCTAATTTTAACACCCCAAAATTTTACCTTTCAAATCCGAATCATTTGTTTTAAGTATATGAGCTTGAACCGGGTGATGTACTACTTGATCATATATTTTTAGGTTCTTTACCAAGTGTATAAAGGGTATCACAAGTGATTTGGAGTAATAAGGGACCTCTAACACTAAGTCAATTTCAAAAGCTTTCAACCGTCTTAGTTTTTCGCATTAGTTTATGCAAGGGTCAACTTAAAACGGTCATAACTCTTAGAATATGAAGATTTACGTGGCACATAGCCTATCAAATTAAAGGTCTATGAGTCTTCTTTCCAACGCCACCAAGTTTGCATCAATTGGAGTTCGGAGTAAAAAGTTATGCCTATTTTACTAGACACTATCTTGCCAAGCCCCGAGCATGTGGCCGAGGACTTTTCTGTATGGGCGCGCGGTGAGGCAGCAGCTACTGCCTTCCTGCGTGGTTGGCTGCGTGCCTGAGGCTTTCTCAGCGTAGGTGCGCGCGCGTCTGGGTTTTAAAAAAAAAACCCCAAATACGTAGTTCATCTCCTTAGTTCATAAATTTATCCTAGAAAGAAAATTTTCAAGAAACTAACTTCTCCAAGGTTCATCCATCATCCAAGGTAAGATTTTACCATAGACCTTCATAATTCCTTCATCTTAACATGAATTAATAGCTCCTACTCATGAAATTCATAAATTTTCAAGAAAGCTCCTCAAGAACTCATCTCTAAGGTTCAAGAAACAAATTCTTGTAATATTTTCATCATAAGATCTCACCTTTCTCAAGAATTTGGAGCGTATAAGGTATGTAAGGTCATTCATAGTGTTGGACTAGCTCGTCCTCATGCTCTACATCTCAATTCAGTTAGTAGCAAGTTGAATCTAGGGTTCTACCCTCAGTTTTATGAAATTATTGATATGAGTTATGTTCTTTTTCTGAATTCTAAATTCTTATATTATGAGATTGCAATATTATGTGCATTGATATCCTTGAGTTATTGTTCATGCTTATATTTCACATGAACCCTAGTTGATGAGATTTTTATTGAAATCTTTTGTGCATTTATTTTCATGCATTTGTTTTAGAATTTTAAAGTGAGTTCAAGAGTATTTTTAAGGTATCTTTTCAGAAGAGTTTA
Source organism: Solanum etuberosum (assembly GCA_029582245.1). Classification (NCBI taxonomy): domain Eukaryota; kingdom Viridiplantae; phylum Streptophyta; class Magnoliopsida; order Solanales; family Solanaceae; genus Solanum; species Solanum etuberosum. Next base: position 15,157 of record JAJONR010003333.1, on the reverse strand, counting down.
AGGGAACACAAATGGTTCCAAAAGTATTATTTTACATTGAGAAAAGAACAACTATTTTTTTTGAAGAGAATAAACAATTTTCAAAAGCATTTCAGTCAGATAAAGAGAAGTTCAGTTAACCCTTAAAGAAGATATTATTTTTTCACATTGAAAAGAGAGAACTACTTTCAGAAAATTATAAAGAGTTTTCAGAAAGATTGAGTACAGTTCAGTTACCTCTTAAAGAGGCCCTTTCGAGTAATTATCTCAACCCAGTGAGTATTTAACATGAGCATACAAATATATATTTTGGGAGTAGTATTGAGCACCGATATGGGAGAGAGTTTAGACAACTCACAGCCCCCTTAAACTACGCAGCCATCGTAGATAGGATCGTACCGTAAGACGGGCGACTCCTCACCTGCCTCAAGAAGGCTTTTAAGTGGATCCATCAGTTTAGTTGTGTTTTATACTCCGGTAAGGTATAGGGCGGCTCTGGAACGTGGGTAAGACATTGTATCATCACAAGGCTCATAGTTATGGTTGTCGGTTAGAGAAACGCCCCAGTAAAGAAAAGTAAAGTATATCTTTATATATACATTTCAGTTCAGTATTTACTATTGTTGCTTTCCTACAGTAAGAGTTTAAATGATTTTCATCATGATCTATACTATATTTCAGTTGAGTTACTTTCAGTCTTTCAATTCAGTTATTTGTGTTATTCAGCCCTATTACATGCTCGTACATTCCATGTACTGAGCCATTTGGCCTGCATCGTTTCATGATGTAGATACATGTATTCATGATCATCAACAGGAACTTCATGGATACCACTTGCAGTTCCAGTTAGTTATGGTGAGCCTCCTTGCTTCCGGAGGATTTCATTTACTTTTCAGTTTCGTTAGGATGTCGTGGGTCCTTGTCCCGACTTCCATCTTTGTCATATAGAGGCTTCATAGATATACAAGTAGAGTTTGAGAAGTCTATTTCATTTATTTTGTTAAATGTTTTAAAGACTTGAGATGCCTATTTCTGGCGAGTTGAATATACTATTTTATTCATAGTTAATATTTTGAGTTAAGAATTTTGTAATTGAGTTCAATAAATTTTATTCAGGTCTAAGCTTTGTATGCTTGTGTTAGTCTTCCACTTATAGTTAGCCAGGATGAGGGTTCGCTTGGGGACCAGAAATGGTTCTCGAGTGCCGGCCACATCCAGGGTATAGGCTGGGTCATGACAAACTTAGTATCAGAGCACAAAGTTCAAGTTTCCTAAGGTTTCTAAGAAGCCGTGTCAATAGGATCTTATTTATTATTGTGAGGGCCCCACTTCTCTAGCGTATTCCTCAAAGTTCAGTCATTACAATATCTTGTTGATGTTTCTAACAATAGAATTTTGTCCACGATATATGCCCATACACTTCAGACAGATTCACATCTATGGTTAGTTCCCAGAATAAGGGGTAAAGCCTTTAGCTCATTGATCTCAATCTTACTCCATAAAATTATGGATATCAGCCTCATGATATGAACCTATTCATATAAGCACTCATGTCTCATAGTATGCTCAGTCTCGCAAATTCATGACTTACTCTCAATGGATAGCAACAAAACATTATGTCATGCATATTCTTATACCATATTTCTCAAATGAATCGTGCTTATGATCTTTCTCCCTAAGCTCTTTCAGTGATCCTTTTTAGTATTGAGAGTGATGTTGTTGTTAGTAGTTGTGTGATGATAGATAGGAGAGGTTTGATGTTTCTTATTGAGGTAGTGGTGGTAATATTATTCCATCTAAAGTTATAAATGTTGAGGAAGAAAGAGATGAGGTTTTATGATGATAAATAGTTAGATGAGAGTAATTAGTCGGTTTCCTGGTAGTAATGCATGGACTTTCAATTGATAGAGATGATAGGAAGGTGGAAAAGTTTGAGAGGAGTTGGTTACCTAGAATTCCATGAAGTGGGTATAGTAATAAGCTTTAATGTGGTTTTGAAAGTAAGTGGATGGTTGCATTATGCGACTAATGAATTCTTGATTTGAACTTGAGGTCTGTTGAATGAGGTTGTAAGAAGAAGTAGTATTATTGCAATGAAAGCGTTGATTAACATTTCAAACACACCTCATCCGCACGATTTAATATTTTCTGATAAGGTAGATATATTCCGCTTTACCTGAAATTTTTCAAACTCCGTTTGATGTTGAGTTGATAATACATGTTTATTTCCTCCAAACTAACTCCACCATTCGTAAAACTATCAGAGAATTACTGCATTCATCATTTCTTCTGAATATTTTATAAACCAAGTGTTGGTGTTGGGTCTAACAAAAATAAAATTGTACCAAGCTGCTTTATTATCATACCAATTATATGAGTGGGGTCAATGAGCTTTTGATAAGAGAATAGGGGTATGTAGATGATCTACAAATCACTCGTAGGGGCTCAAAATTCTTTTAATCATGAACTTTGAATATTGTATACTATCTGAATTATTTTCCTCAAATATATGCTCAATTTCTACCGAATCGATATCATTTAAGATAAACGCATAATACCTCCGGGTCTTGAGGGGATCTTCTGTCTCTACATAATTCTTGTTGGTGTAGCAGGGCTTTCGTAAGTCCTGAATTTCATAATTTCCACATTATTATCAAGTGCGGTAATTGGCAGTACCTGTGAGACTATCGACTCAATTTTTTTTATTTGGAGTAGTTCTTTCCTGTTCTTTTTGAGAAGTGGCAGTGTGATCCTCCTGCAGGTATATCTGTGTAGTTTTAATCTTGTAACTATCTTTTGTTTGAATTGAAATATTTTTATTGATCGAGGAAGATGAATCTTTTCAAAAAACTGAATGAAGTCGGTGTAGCTTGGTTGAGTTGGTTATAGGTTCTTTTAATGGTGAAGGTATAATATATTTTGGTAGAAGGGAATACATGTGTATGTTTTGTGATTTTGTTTGATCTTCTTAATAAAAAGGTCTTTTAATTTTTTCTTCTAAGTTGAACATCGGCAATGGGGGCCTCAAAGGTCTTATTCCTGGTCTCATTATTTTTGTGAAAAATTCTTTTGTTAAAATTTTTGAGAGATTTCGTCCCTTTATTTGAAAATCAAAGCTGGATAAAAAAAATTCAGTCTGGAAAATATATTGGGCTGCGTTGCAGTCATTGTTTAAATTATTTTTAAATTGGGTAACCCCCGGTGCTATAACAAGGAAGGCTAAGTAAAATCTAGGAGGAGGAGAAGATTTAATAATTATTTTTTGTATAATTTTCTTGGTCTGAAAGTAAATTATTTTAAAGATATTTTTATCCTTTATGAATTTACTCTCATCTTTTGACATATTGTTTAGGTAGGGGAATATAAGATTCTTTTCTAGAACACTTGTATGGATGCCATCTAATTGGGCAGTATAAGGCTTTATTTGGGTGATGAAAGGATTGCCTAATATTAATTCTTCATTTATATCCTTGGTTATCATAAAATCATTCATAAAACCAATTCCATCATTGCATATGTGTGCCTTCCGGAGTTTATAATTTATTTTAAGCTTTTCCGCTGTTGCGGAGAATAATCGAGTAGTACCTTTATCTAGATACTTATTAGGAACTAATCACTCAATAATTCAATTTTGATCTGCGCCTGTATCAAATAATGCTAATTTATGAATGACATAATTTTTAATTATAATTAATGTGATAGGTGTAGCTTTGCAGTGTAATGACCGTAATTGTATTAATTCCTAATTTAGATAGAGGTTCTTCAAGAGAATCTACTTCTTTTGATGTTTCTCCATGTTCAGATTTATATATTTCCGATTCTTGATTAGGTGGTAGATCAGTTAATATTTTATTAGTAATTGTATCGACTTCTAGAGTGTTGAGTCTTTGCTTCATTTATTTCATCTTTTATTTGTAATAATTCTGCCTGAATACTTTGTAAAGTTGGTTCAGATTTAATTGGTTGTTTAAATTTATTTTAAAAACTTGTCATATCAAAGGGTTTAATAGCTCTATTATTAGATTGTTTATCAAGAACTAAATCTCTTAAGGCAATTAAGTATTTTTTCTTAAAATCAGGATCTTCAATATGATCTATCATATCAAAGAATGTATCTTTATTACTACTAGTGATGACATTTAAAACTTTGTTCATGAAAACATCTTTTTACCACCTAAAATCATCTAACTTTAGACAAGGTAGATTAGATAATATTTCCAAACTTCTATCTTGAAAGAATTGAGGTTCGCCTATAAAGTGTTTAGCTATGCTATAAATTAAGTTGGCAGTGGCATCTTCCCAAATTTGGTTTTCTATAGTTTGCCCTCCAAATTCAGTTTTAATTATAGGGATAATAGTGGTGGCGTTTACTACCTTTTACCTATTATCTTCGGTGAGGTAGTTGTCCCACCAATTGTTTAATGTGCTAGTAAATCCTACGGTAATTAAAGTAGCAGCTTGTTTATCAGATAAATTTTTCATTTTATATGTCGTAATGAACATACCTATTTTATGTAATTTATTATATATTTGATGTTCCGCGAGTCCATCAATATTTCATTCCGCAGTTTCACTTCAAGAGTGTGAAGTATGAGATTTAAATTCATTTTCTTCATACTGCATATCCGGAAAGGAAGGTCTCTTGTAATAATTCTTTTTGGTGGAATAATTAGAACCTAATTTTTTTAATTTCACTATCATTATCTTTGGACAAAGTATTTATGGCCTTGGATTATAATTTCCATTAATTATTCCTATAACTTCATTTGTAACTTCAAGCTTTTCTTGAAAGTTAGGAAATTTATCTTTGGAAAATTCAGGTAATTTAATTTATCTTTGTTACTTTATTGTTTGTTGTATACCACTTATTAACAAGCATATTCATCGATTCGTTTTGGTCGTCTATTTTTCCTGTGCATTCAAACCATCTACAAAATTCTATGTTACATTTTAATCTTTTCATATCATTGAACCACTGATCTCTGAAGGCTAATCTTTCTGATAAAGAAAATCTTTGTATATAACATTGTTTTTATTGAAATTTCCTGGATTGGTCCATAGTTTGTCTAAATATTTCATATCTAGTTTGAATTTTACTAGCAGTGGGACTTGTAGATTTTATGGGTTTAGAATTCCTAACTTCATATTCTACTTTGAGAATTATTTTTGAGGACTCACCACAGAATCTGTTGAATGTTGATTGAGAATCGATTAAAGCGTGATCTGGATGCTGAGTAGATGAACCTACATCATGAAAGGATGTAGTGCAGAGTATGCATCAGTACTTGAAATGTACTAAGCATGCAGGATATAGATACTAAGCTGAACAAATATATATGAGTTGAACAAAGCATAACTGAGCAATGACATAATCTGAGCAAGAATATAAATACTGAAACATAATTGAAAAGCTAAGCTGAATGCAATGACCAAGTACTAATCATGAAGATAACATGCTGAACTGTATATTGATTTAACTGCTGAAAACCTGGTCAAATGCAGCAAGAGTCTGACTGTGGGAGCTACTATTAACCGACATAAACCACGTGAGCTAAACGTGGAGTCTGATGTAAACTCCCCATCTAGAGGATCCAATATACCTTGCTAGGGGTTTAAATGCATGACTGTGGCGTGATCACTAATACTGATGCCCAACAGAGGGGACTTATAATTCTACGTGAGCACGTAGTTCTAGGACTATGAGGGTACGTTGAACCCTAGTCCAACTCGGTTCTATGTCTACTCCCAAATGAATACATATTAAGCTAAAATGCACTAAATACTGAATAGCTCAAAATACTGACATGCTAACTGAGAATGCAACATTTATATACTGAGAATGTGACATTCGAAATCTGGAGTTTGATTTTCTTTTTAACTGACCTAGCAAGTATAATTCATGAACTAATAGAATTTACACAAACTAGGGTTCTGAGCTTTATACAAGGAATTATGCAAAGTTTCCAAGAAAACATGATAATTAGACTGTGGATTCTATAGCAACTGAAATCACAAAGAATACCAAAGATTTTACAAACCCTAGGTCTAAACAAGCTATGTAAAATCAAGGAACTGACTGAATTCTAGGGACCTAGTGGATGAAAGGAATCCACTAGTGAAATCCCACATACTTGGTGATGAAATCTACGGAGAAATCCTTTGGATTTCAGGTCTGAATCATGAAGAAAACTGCTGGTTGTTCTTGAAGAAACTGGCGCCTCTTTCTCTTCTTTTCGTTCTAATTTGGATGATTTTTTTTGGAGAATGAGGGTTTTGGCTATGTTTGACTTGGTTATTAGGCTTAGACTGAGTAAAACGAGTGTAGTAAACGACGTAGTTTAATTGCCCCAACGCATAGGAAAAAGACCAAAATGACCCTGACATAAAAGTTGACGAAGGCCATCCACGGTGGGACTGAAGAACCGTTATTTGGACTATCGGCCGTCATCTGGGGTCGTCGTTCATGCTCTTTCTGACAGGGCATCACTAAAACGAGCATAACGTTTTACTCTGAGCTTGGATTTTAGCAAACTTGATGGCGTTGTAAAGAGGATTCAATTATCTTTAATTTGATAGGTCAGGGCCACCTAATTCATTTTGTGCTAAAAGATATGATCGTTTGAAGTTGACCCAACAACTATTTTCCTTGGCTGCTGACCCTCACCAACGGCCAGACCTACGGTCTGTAGGTCCAACCACGGACCGTACTGGTCGGCCGTGGGTGGGTTCAGAAATCCCAAAATCCTGGACCCCAACGACGGACCCCACCTACGGACCGTGTGTCAGACCACGAACCGTCGGTGGCTTCCGTGGTTAGGGCACCAAGTCCTGAAAAGCTGTATTTTTTCTATTTTGTCGAATCTGAGGTGTTACAGTTAAAATCATAATACCTCCGGGTCTTGAGGGGATCTTCTGTCTCTACATAATTTTTGTTGGTGTAGCAGGGCTTTAGAAAGTCCTGAATTCCATAATTTCTACATTTTTATCAAGTGCAGTAATTGGCAGTACCTATGAGACTGTTGACTCAATTTTTTTTTTATTCGGAGTAATTCTTTCCTTTTCTTTTTGAGAAGTAGCAGTGAGATCCGCTTGCGGGTATATCTCTGTGGTTTTAATCTTGTAACTATCTTTTGTTTGGATTGAAATATTTTTATTGATCGAGGAAGATGAATCTTCTTGAAAAACTGAATGAAGTGGTTGTAGCTTGGTTGATCTGGTTATAGGTTATTTTAATGGTGAAGGTATAGTATATTTTTGTAGAAGGGAATACAGGTGTTTATCTTGTGATTTTGTTTGATCATGTTCATAAAAATATCTTTTCATTTTTTCTTGTAGCTTTAACGTCGAGAATGGGGGCCTCAAAGGTCTTATTCCTGGTTTCATTATTTCCCTAAAAAATCCTTATGTTAAAATTTTTGGAAGATTTCCTCCCTTTATTTGAAAATCTGTCACGACCCAGGGGTACCCCCTAGATGTAACAAGGCTTAAGACCACGAGAGGCCTCATACTAGCCACTTAGCATATCATAACATAAAGTAATAGAAAATAGTGCAAAAATTTAAAACAATTCAATACAATCAAAGTCTTTAAAAACGAGCAGAAGTCAAATACACTTTTGTCAAACAATCTAAACAACATGAATAAAGTCTTGGGACACAGCCCATACAATAGTCCAAGACATGAAATGAAAGACATAAAAGAAAGTGGTGATCACATCCTCGAATACAATGAGGACTCACCAAATTTTTACTTCCTTGATCAATAATGAAGCACGAGTGTGAGAATCTATGTTGCCGGACCCTACATTTGATAAGAATGTAGGCAAGAGTATGTGTTAGTACAATCAGGTACTAAAAATGATAGCTAGCATAAACAACATTAACATAATGGTTAGTCAATACAAACCATAAGCATAATCAATGCACATAAATCCTCATCATAATAAGAAAGGAGTACTTCTCAAGCAACCTTACTTAGCCTTAGTAAAGACTTGGGTCATCCGCCTCTAGTCAACTTACCTCATGGAAGGCATATCAAGCAACAATCCAAGCTATTCATTTATCATAACATAGTCCACATTATTCATACTTACATTTAAAGACATGGGGATTCGCCTCCTTGCCTAGCTTATAAAGGCTAATGGGTATTTGCCTCTTGCCTTACTTACTTTAAGATCATGGGTACTCACCTCGACAATCACATCATATGACACGGGTACTCACCTCCACATCATTTCATAAGGAGGATGGGTACTCACCTCCATGTCCATTCATCATAATAAGAACGTGGGGAATTGCCTCTAGTTCAATTCTAAGGAGTATGGGAATCACCTCATATCCTTTTCATATGAAGGTCAAGGGTAATCAACTCTAGCCTTATCAATTACATAATCTTTAAGTCTAGATTCATTTTAGGTGAGCAAACCTTTCAACCTGGAATCATTAATGTGAGAAAGCCTATCGCATTCATACTTTCAAATCTAAGCAATTCATGTGGGAAGTAACCCTTTCCTCATCAATAACATCAATTACCAACAATTCATATCATAAGCTTTACTCTCAAATCCCTAAATATCATGATCATTATCTATGCTTTATTCTCAAGAAATTCTAATCATAATTCATCAATCTTATAAGGATAAGCCTAAACCCATAAAGTTTCCCTTCATGGCATCAACCCAACTATATCAATTCTATGTTAAAATCATGGAATAGATTGGGTACATGTAATTTCATCCTAAAAATATGTAATTCTATCAATTCAATCATAAAAAATTATAATCCACTCAATTGGATCAACATTCATCATAACCCACAACATTGGAAGAATCCCTAACTAGAATTGGGGAATTTTTCATCAAATTGGGAAATTCTAGGGGACTCCATGGATGGAAAGAAGTCATGGATGAAAAGCCATCATTCCTTGGTTACAAAGCCCACACAAGCTTGAAGATTGGAGACTTGATTTGGCCCTAGCTTCAATTTCTTCCTTCTTCTTCCAACTTCTAGAGAGAGAATATTTGAGAGGAGTTTTGGGGTTTTCTTTTAGGATTTGAGAGAATGACTTGAATGGGGGAATTTGGGGGTTAAAAATACTTATATAGGTGTTCTATACTTAGGCAAAACGACACTACTTCAATTTAATTAAAACCAGAAAAGACCCATGTGCCCTTAAAACTTTAACTGCCAGCACGAACCACACCCACCATTGACGGACCGTGGTCAGGATGACAGGTCGTCCGTACGGCCGTCGATGTTGGTCAGAAGCAGGGGTTTTTGGCCTGGGAGCCACGGGACCAGACCACGGACCGTGGTCTGACCTACGGTCTGTGGGTCAGGCCGTGGCTGGCACCTGTAATTTTCCCAAAATTGTTTTGTTTCCCCTTTTCGGTTACGGGGTGTTATACTAGCCCTCTCACTTAGCCCTAGTTTAGCCTACTAGATTCTGGGGTGTTACATTATCTCCCCCCTGGGATCATTCATCCTCGAATGAGATTCTAAGCACGTTTTCCAATGAAAGACTCAAGACTAGCAGACCATCATGCATGCAACGCATCAAAATGCACACAACTTAGGAGGAAACATCAACTCCACGCCAAACATACTCAATACACTATAATGAAGTAGGAACTACATCTAACAATCCAATATGTATCAAATTTTCAGATTTCTTACATTTAAGGAGGAACTACCATCTCCAATCTTAAAAGTATGCCCAACACAATCTCATGTAGCCTACATGCAATTAATACTCAAAGCACATACTCAAGGAGGAAATCTCCACTCCAAGTCAAGGCATGTTCAACAACTCATCTCATGAAGTCTATAGGCAACTCATACTTAATGAACAACAACATGAGTGAAATAATGAACAACAACATGAGGGAAATAATGAACAACAACATGAGGGAAATAAATCACATAATTAATTTCATTCAAAACATAAACTTTTTCATAAACATGCATATCAAGGAAATCATGAAAAAGACATAAAACACACATGACTTCTAATCATAGAACATACCAAGAGGAATTTCATTACCTCAAGCTAGAGTAGGAGTAGAAGGAAAAAGATGAGGATATCGGGACTTCATATCGGCCTCGGCCTCCCAAGTAGCACCCTTAACTAGGTGGTTTCTCCACAATACCTTCACAGAAGCGACTTCCTTGTTTCTCAACTTCTTAACTTGACGGTCCAAAATCTCAACCAGAACTTCCTCATATGAAAGGCTCTCGTCAACACCCAACCCTTCAAGAGAAACTATGGATGTCGGATCTCCAACACACTTCTTAAGCATAGAGACATGGAAATTGGGATGTACGGTTGCCAACTCATTTGGCAAATCTAACTCATAAGCAACCCTACCTACACGCCTCAAAATCTTATATGGGCCTACATATTGGGGACTAAGTTTCCCTTCTTGCCAAACCTCATCACACCCTTCATGGGTGAGATTCTCAAGTAAACCCAATCGTAACTTCAAATTCTTCCCTTCTTCTCACCTCGGCATAGGACTTTTATCGGCTTTGAGCTGTTCTCAACCTCTCTCTTATAAGTCAGACTTTCTCCATAGCCTCATGAACTAATTTGGGTCCGATCAAGGCAACTTCACCAACTTTAAACCACCCTATAGGAGACCTGCACCTCCTACCATAAAGAGCTTCAAAGGGGGCCATACCAATACTAGAATGGTAACTGTTATTATAAGTGAACTCTATTAATGGAAAATGATCATCCCAACCTCCCTTGAAATCGATGACATATGCTCTCAACATATCCTCTAAAGTTTGGATCGTTCGCTCCGCTTGCCCATCAGTTTGTGGGTGGAAAGTTGTGCTAAGCTTCACTTTTGTGCCAAGACCCTTTTGGAATGACTTCCAAAACTGAGAAGTAAATTGAGTACCTCTATCAGAGATAATGGACAATGGCACACCATGAAATCTTACCATTTCCCTCAAATATAACTTAGCATAGTCTTCCGCCGTATAAGAAACTTTGACGGGAATGAAATGAGCCAGTTTCGTCATTCGGTGTACTATAACCCAAATCGATTCATATTGGTGCCGAGTACGTGGAAACCCTACTATAAAGTTCATATTCAAATCTTCCCACTTTCAAGTAGGAATGCTAATATCTTTGGATAAACCTTCCGGTTTCTGATGCTCAACTTTCACTTGTTGGCAATTTGGACACTTAGCCAAAAATCCCGCAATATCCTTCTTCATCCCATTCCACTAGTAGACCTCCCGCAAGTCACGGTACATCTTTGTGGCTCCCTGTTGAATAGAATACTGAGAAATATGGGCTTCTGCAAAAAATTGTTCCCTTAAGTCATCAATATTTGGAACACATAAATGACCTTGGTACCTAAGTACCCCATCTCCCCCTTGAGAGAAAGCCTCAACGAACTTCTTGAGTACCGCTTCTTTCAATTCTACCAAAATCGGATTTAGACATTGCTTAGCTTTCACATCCACCACAAAATATTATTCAGAACCATTGTGAACCATAACACCAACTTAGCTTTCAGGTCGTGGCTGGCACCTACAATTTTTCCAAAATTGTTTCGATTATGGGGTGTTATACTAGCCCTCTCACTTATCCCTAGTTTAGCCTACTAGATTCTGGGACGTTAAAAAATCAAAGCTGGATAATAAAATTTTCAGTTTGAAAAATATATAATTGTTATAGAAAATATATTGAGCTGCGTTGCAGTCATTGTTTAAATTATTTTGAAATTGGGTAACCCCTAGTGCTATAACAAGGAAGGCTAAGCAAACTCTAGGAGGAGGAGAAGATTTAATAGTTTATATTGTATAATTTTCTTGGTGTGAAAGTAAATTTAATTTAAAGATATTTTTATCCTTTATGAATTTACTCTCATCTTTTGACATACTGTTTAGGTAGGGGAATATAAGATTATTTACTGGAACTCTGGTATAGATTCCATCTAATTGGGCATTATAAGGGTTTATTTGGCTGATGAAAGGAATACCTTATTGTAACACCCCGGATCTGAAAGAGGGCATTATGGATGACTTCAGAAAGTTGCAGGTGGCACCCACGAGGACCACGACCTGACCAACGGATCGTAGGTCAGACCACAGTCTGTGGTTTGGGTCCGTGGTTCACTGGCCAAGAATCCACTTTCTTACCACCATCGACGGCCGTGTAGGAAGGACCGTTGGTCTGCCCACGGTCCGTCGACTGGTGGTCGTAGGTCATGGTCGGGAAGTTAAGTTCAGGGGTAGTTAGGTCTTTTTATAATTATTTTATCTCTATACTACGTCGTTTTAACCTTCACTAGGACCGCTATATAAGTGATTTCAAACCCCAAATTATCCCATCCACTTCATTCTCTCCAAATTCACAAAAAAAAAAGAACTCTCCAATAATTCTCTCTCTAGAAAGCTTGAAGAAGAAGGATTCAACCTAGGGTTTCAAGTCAAGCCTCAATTCCTCCATAAAAGATTAGCTTTTGGCTTCAAGGTATAATAGTTTTCATCCATGGATTCCTTCCATTCATGGAGTTACCAATTTCCTCTATTTCAAAGTTAGAAATCCCCAATTGAGTTAGGGTTTTCTTCAATTGTCATGGGTTCTCTTCATTATTGATTTAAATTATTGAATTATGATCTCTTATGCATGAATTGATGAAGTACTATGATTTTATGATGATTTCCCCCATGAACCCATGTAATCTCCATGTTCTTTAAATGTTGATCATTGAAAGTGGGTTTTGAACCTTGGAAGGTAATTTATGGAATTATGCATGTTCTTATGAAATCTATGTAAATGTTTTAAGGATGCTTTGAGAGTAAAGCATCAATGATGATGATGTAGATGTGTTGTTGAAAGGATTTTTCTCATATAAACATGAAAGGAAGATGTGAAAGGTTTTCTCACATAATAAGGATTCTAAGTTTGAAAGGTTTTCTCACCTAATTGAATCAATGATTAAGAGTTATCCTAATGAACCTAGCTTGGATTGGTTATTGAAAGGTACCTTTCCATGGATTATGACTTAGCTTTGATTGGCAAGATGACGTGCCTTTCCATGGATAATAATAACAAGCATGAATTTATTATTTCGTGGGATTTATGCTTAGCACCGAGAGAATATTGAGATGGAGGCTCTTCTGTTAGTAGAGGTCGGGTTTCTAGAAGCAATCTCCTTATTCCTTACCTATGTGGCCTATAGGATGATTGTCTAGATAGACATTAGCTAGTGGATCCACTTTAACTCAGATTTATGGTCCTTGTGTGAGACACCGGGGGATCATGTTATAGCTCACATGGTATCTATATCGGTTAAGGCTACTTCCCACATTTATAATGAACTAAGGTTAATTCAAGACGTATCTCATATGTGTTCGAAGGCTTTCAATGATTTTAGTTTGCATTGACCATGATTTTATGACTTATATTTTCTAACTCTCTTATATCATGTTTAAGCTTGGTCAATTGCATGTCATGAAATGAAATGTCCCATTTTAGCATGATTTAAATGTTTTATGGATAGCTATCATACTTAGTACATTGTTTTGTACTAATGCATACTTTGCCTACATTTCCCCAAATGTAGGGTCCGACAGTCAGGTTTATCAGTTTCGTGGCTATTGGTTGATTTCGAGATTCCTGAGATTTGGTGAGTCATCATGCTTCGAGGATGGATGTTCATTGTTTCACTTTCTTTCATGTATTTCACTTTTGGACATGATGTATGGGCTAGGCCAAATTTCATTCTATTGTACTAGATGGCTATATTCAGACAAGTGTTTTAGACTTCCGCTTTTCTTTTATAAGAACTATTGGACTTGGACTATTGTTTTACTTCTATTGTTCTATTTCTTATGTTATGAAAGCTATGTGGCTTGTATGGGATCCTTCGGGGTTCTATACGTCATGTTAGATCTAGGGGGTACCCCTGGGTCGTGACACTAATATTATTTCTTCATTTATATCCTTGGTTATCATAAAATTATTCATAAAACCAATTCCATCATTGCATATGTGTGCCTTCCGGAGTTCTTATGGCCTTGGATTTTAACTTTTCATTAATTATTCCTATAAGTTCATCAGTAACTTCAAGCTTTTCTTGAAAGTTAGGGAATTTAACTTTGGAAAATTCACGTAATTTAAATATTGGGTGAGTTTCAAAATTCTTATTTTCCTTGTAAGAAGAACTTGGTTTATCCTTAATATCTGATTTATTATTAGCTCTTAAGATTTGATTAGTTGATTTGTATAATTATTTTATTGTAGTATTTTATTTATATACTTATTTGTGGGATCACCTTTTGTGTCTATTATATCCATCTTAAAGAGTGAGGCAGTAATTACTTTACCCTCTATTGTAGACTCAATTACTTTATTATTTGTTGTATACCATTTATTAACAAGCATATTTAATGATTCGTTTTGGTCGTCTAATTTTTCTGTGCATTCAAACCATCTAAAAAATTCTACGTTACAATTTAATCTTTTCATATCATTGAACCATTGATCTCTGAAGGTTAATCTTTTTGATAAAGAATATCTTTGTATATACCATTTTTTTAATGGAATTTTCTGGACTGGCCCATAGTTTTTCTAAATATTTAATATCTGGTTTAAAATTTTCATCGAATCTAATGATGCATAATGAATCTTTTACTCCTTGAATTTTACTATCAGTGGGACTTGCAGATTTTATGGGTTTAGAATTCTTAAGTTCATATTCTACTTTGGGAATTATTTCTGAGAAATCTACCCCCTTTAATTTTTTTTATCTATATCTCCTAAGGATATTTCATCTTCTTCCTTGGTTATGGAGAAAGAAGGTCTAGAAAATGACATTCTTCTATTGGAAGAGGCACGACTACAAGATTGGATATTATAAATTTTAAATTTATTGATCCATCTGAAAATTGAATTACTTGGTCAATGTTTGAATTTTCTTCTTCAATTTATGGCTCTGTTATGGAGTCAAAATGTCAATCATCTTTTGTCAATACGTCATCCCATTTTATCATCTTTGGGACAAAGGTGTTATTACAGTTATGATTTGCTTCCATGAGCATGGTAACTTTTTTATTACTTATAATTTTAGCCTTAGGGGCTAAGGCAGTTTTCATTAATCTATAATATACTCTATATATTATGGCTATTTCTCTAGTATTAGCCTCACTGTTCATAT